>LPNX010692065.1:70241-86836 GCA_001517045.1 Pseudotsuga menziesii | reverse complement strand
GTGTTGTCATAGACAACGTCGAATGTGTGGAAGTCCCTCTAAGTTATTTAAGAAATGAAGAGATTAAGCGGCTTATTAAAGAATATGAGGTCTCTCTCATACACAGCGAGATTCTGAAGATGGCAACATCCATGACAATCACGTTGAAGAGTTTTTTGAAGAACCCTTATTTGGAGACATTGTTGAAAACCATCCTCATATCACTTTAACAGAAAATAACAAAGATTTGGCAAAGCTAGAGGGACCCATTGAGCAACACATCCCAAGTGATCCCATTGAATATGTTCATAAAGGTTCCTTGATTGAAGATATTATTGAAGATCCTCTTCATGATACCATAATAGAAACCATTGAAAATTTGGAGTGTTCTCATGAATATTCCATAGATAATGATCACAGTTTTTTCTTCAGATTTACCTCAAGAAGAAACCATTACAAAAGCCTGTAAAGAAACTTATGATAAGATCTTGGTGTGTGAAGATACTAGCCATTGTTCTCCACATGTTGACGAAGGTTTGGAAAGTTTACTACCTTATAACATTTATGAAACCAAATCTTCTGAAGAAGATTGTTATCAACATGAGGAAGACATGGATAGCCAGGAGCATGATGCCATGGATGAAGACCCCCTCACATCTGACATGGGTGGATATGATGACTATTGGAAATTTAGTGGAAATCCCATTTACGATATGTCAAGAGAAGGGAGTGCTTATTCAAAATATTTTGGAGGTTTTATTGAAAGTCCCATCTATGACATGTCCACAGAAGGGAGTCTTCACGTAGAAACTTGGGGAGGTCTCAGTATGGAAGAGGAGCATTCAAAGTTTCCTAACGATCATTCAGAGCCATATCATCCCAAATCTTACAGAAGTATTAACAATAAGGACTTTGAGAGGCAGTGCATCGAAGAGTCAAATTTGATACAACTGATGGAGGGTCAGCCTGAGCCTGCATTTTCTGATTTAGAGGTTCCTTATGATTTGGAGCAACATGGGGCTTACATAGAGAGTTATCATCCGACAAGCCCTTTTGATATATGTGATGGAGTTGTTGACCTGCATCATCATGTAGATGTGTACATTAGCCCTATCCAAGCTTAGATAGAAGAAGCATGTGGAAGCTCATGCCAATTTGGGAAGCAATTTGATGAAGTTCTACATGGCTATGATCTCCCATCCATCCTGCCCATCCTGAATATCCGCGCAAGTTTGCACTTTCTAATAAACATGTCCTTGCTTTGGCTGGTAACCAAAGACAAAGGAAAAAAATTAAATTTTATAAAATGTTAAGGTGGTTGCATTGGATTTATCATTTCACTTAACGTTTTGACTATGTTATGCTTAAAGTAGGAAAATAAGCTCCTTAAAGTGAGCATTTACGTTTTGCATTTATTTTCTGTACTTAAAAATAATAATTTATTTGTTAAGTTAAAGTTTCGTCTTTCCATTTATTTTCTAATAAAGCCACTTAATGGTTCGTTGGATTGTACAAGATTTTGTGCTTCTAAGGTTGGCTTGTCAAGTTGAGATGTTTTTACAGATTACTGAAACTAGAGATTCTATGGCTCTCGCATGCTCTCCTTGCCTAAAGACCAAAATCAAGCACGTGTCCCGCAATTGGAGCTAGATGTTACCAACTAAGTTACACTAAGTTGGATTTCTAAATGAGCTGCCAAAGATGAACAGTCACTTGTTCAATTTTCAAGTTCGGAAGTCCTTGCAGGCCTTCCTAGGCCCTTTTTTTTATTTTTTAACATGTTCATACCCCATGGGGAATTGTAATAAAATGAGTTAGCATAATGACTTCATGTAAAAGGTTTGGCTTCTTAGGACTTATTTATTAATGCATTATTCCAGGGTGTTTTTCCTTGTTAATTATTTATTGTTTTTAAGCAATAAATAATTTTCGCGTTTTTCACCCAAACCTCCAAAGCTAGAATAATCGCCTTATAAATTAATCTTTAGGAGGTTATTAAAACCTATGTGTCAATGTATACCACCATGCTAATCATTATTTTGAGTCATTATGAACACGTCCTAAGTCCCCCATAGTTTTTTTTAATTTCTAGAAAAAATTATTTTTTTCCGTTTTTACAGGCTTATTTTTACAAAGTTAATTGTAAAAATGTAAAAAGTCATAAAAGTGTGGCTAGGAGGTTGTTTTTGCTAAGGGGGTGCTCATTTTCTAACTCAGAGCACCCACTTAATCCCTAGACCCACTTTCCTAAGTTTTTGAGTAATTATTCAACCCCAAAATTAATAATTACTCAAAAAACCCAAGAAAAAATGAAATATTAAAAAATTCGGAAATTAAAAAAATAAAAGATAATTGCGAAAAAATAGTTGGGTGACTTGGAAAATCATTTTGGCAAGTAGCCGGGCAAGGGGGAAAAGTCACATCTTGCCAATTCAGAGGGTTTTTCGAGTTTGGAACTTTCCTCTCCATGTGGGGGCGCAAATCCCAAGAGAGATGGAAGTTTGGGTGATATGGATGATTTTTGGTGATGTGGATTCCAAAGTTTTTGAAGTTGCTTCTCTTTTTGCCTTTATCCAACTCATTCCAACCTTTCTCCAACCCACAACCAACTCACTTGGAGCTAGCACATCCTTAAGGAGATGCATTCCCCTCTCTTTGCCAGATTTCTATTTAAGCAGGCAACCTCTCTTCATTCTTCACGAATGATTTGGGCATTGAACCTCTGCTTCTGTAATGTGTAATATTGATTGTTGAGTTAATAAAAGGCTTTGGAGGCTGATGCAAGTGTGGTGTATGGTGTTTGGATGTGTTTTCATTGGTAATATTGGGGGAACCTGTGGATTTTTACAAGCTTGTATGTGTTCGAGATTTGTTGGATTTGAAGATAATTGTTTTTCTGATAAGATGGGAAGTAATACTCCTTTGATTACTTATTATTGTTATCTATAGTAAATGCTTATGATTTTATGATTCTAGTTTGATTTCATATTTTTATTGAGCATTCATTATTGGATAAACACCGGCATTTAATCCCCATTTGCAAGTTTTGTAGATTTCTTTTACAAGCTGCTTCAGTTGGAGTTTTGGATGAGCGTATGAGCTCTACTTTTACTCCAAGCAACTCTTGAAGAGATGATTTCATCCTGCCAGCAACACTTCATGGATTTTTCTTGCTTTTCTTTCTCTATCATTCAAGATTGGTAATACTTTTTCCGTCACAAAATTTCAAACTTTCTTTTACGGTTACTTTCTTAGTGCATAGCTAAATCTTTTTATACATTAAAGAATATTTCATAACTCTGATTTGTGGATGCACTTAAAAGGTTTAGATATAATTGTTAAAGGGAATGTTTTGAAGGATCTAACCATCAACAAGTACTTGATTAATATCTAATTTTTTCTATCTTCTAAGTACTTGAATATTTTTTATCAAAATTTTATGGTTTAATTTGATTATTTAGCATATTTAATCACAATTTGTTCACTGTTTTGCAGCAGAGATTGATCTGATATAGAGGCACTCTGGCAGAATTTTGAAGATCAAAGTCAAAGTGGAGATCCCTCTTCTTATACTTCTCTCATTGGTCGTTTCTTTAAGGCCTTAAATTGTAAAAAAACTTGTGTTTCCTATTCTACAAAGAAACACAAGTATTATTTATTTCTAAATCATTGTAAAGAAGAGAAACAAGTGGGCAGCCAAGTGCCCACACCCCATCCCCCCAAGGGGGATTCGCAATGTATCACTTTTTTCTTTTTCTTTCAATTTTTCTTTAATTTTTTTCAGTTTATTTTAAGTTCCAAAAGTAAAATTAATCAATCCAGCTGTGTTCCCGGTAACGAGAGTATCAGCATTGAGATTTAAAAAACTCACACTTAGCTTTAAAAAACTTAAAATATCCAAGACTTCAAGACCCCGTATGCTCTTGTGACCAATGCAGGCCTTTGGCTCGATCGGTGGGACAATAAAAAATGGATTGAAGTGTCTAGTAATTAGCAAAACACATCAATTAATCCCTACAAGTGAAAATACGACACTTCAAGCGATTTTACCAAGTTGTGGGGAAATTGTGCAAGTGAAGTAAGAACCAATAGAAAGGGACCGCAAGGTACCGTCAGGCTACACCCTCGTTTTGGTGTAGTGTTGAACACATCCCTGCGACTCCATCTAGCCCACATGTCACTGTGAGAGCCAATCCTTGGTAAATCCAGACACATTCCTCGTACCCACGAGTATATCTGGAATACCATCTCCCCGTAATAATAAAGATCATTAACTCATCTTTAATCAAATTTACCAAGAATTGACCCACTCCCTAATTACTCATTTAATAATTCTAAAATTGACCAACTGAGACAACTGCAATACTTATCAAGACTTCACTAGAAACCCTTTACAAAAGCACTCCATTGGCACTAGTCCTTTTAGGCAATCTTGCTTATTTTATGATTAGGTTAATCATTGTGTTGTGGAATGTTATTTATGCTAGTTATTTAAATCATTTGCAGTTATCTTTGTTTCAAGGTTTTATTTATCTCATCTCCTAAACTAATTGTTTCATTTTCATAGATTAAACACCATAGTTTATTTTACTAGGGACCACCCGCCTTGGCTTCGCTAGGAGAGAGCCTAGACAGAGGAGTCAAGATTAAATGACAGCACTTGGCTCTTGCTTTCCCCCAAGGTCGCACCCAGTGGCTTGAAGATTTCTGCCATGTGGCTTGAGGTGCAAATTTGGCGGCAATAGTCATATTGCTTCAAGTTTTAGCTGACAACTTCTCGAGCAACTAGGGGGAATATCCACAGTCAAGACCAAACATCGAGGGAAACCGACTAAAGAGGTCAAGGCTTCAAAACCCAACTCGCCTAAGCTTAGGAACCAACACCAGCAGGTTCTCCTGGCCCAGAAGGATATTCGACAAGTTTTGTTGCACAACTCAGAGCTGAGACACAAAACAACATGGGATCCATCATGCATAGAGGTCAAAATGGGGAAAAGATCTTCAATCTCACAAGTCTCAAACAGTCTAATTCATAGGATAAGTTTACAATGGATGAAACTGGATGGACGGGGCAAGTGATAAATGGAACCAACCTAGCGCTAAGGTTTACTATTTGTACAAGCATGTCAAAAGCAACAGTCTTTACATCAAGTCCCTCGATTAATCATAAAACAGGTTAGAGAAACAATAAACATAAGTATAGGTCACCATAATCAACCCAAGATGATAAACAAAGGCGTTTGATATACATCATAGAGAAAAAATCAAACCAAGGACATGTATACATGATCTCACCAAATATACCTATCTCCAACTGATAAGCCTCTCTATAACTGTTTGTACCAACTCTGATTTGTTGCTCTGCTACAATGAACTAGATCATTACCAAAAGCATCTCAATGGACTTCTGAATCTCAGTCCTGGCAAGGAACATCTAATAAACAAGGCTCTGGGATGGTTGAAGTTGTAAAGATCCATGCTAATACCCCATGTGAAAAATAGCCCGAAATAGAAAAAGCGACAAGTATGTATGCTGGATTATGGTAGCCCAGCTGCAGAATGTATATGTGATAACACTTCCATCACGAAAAATGATGTCTAGGAAATTGTGTCGAGACTTGAAGGGAAGTCTGTAGTAACTTCCAAATGGCTCTATAAAAGTAAAGATTGTGCAGATGGTAGCATTTGGAAGTATAAAGCTAGATTTGTAGCATGAGGATTCTCTCAAGTTGAGGGGATTGATTATGATGAGATTTTCGCATCGGTTCCTAGATACACTTCAATTAGAGATATGATCTCCATTGCTACAGAACTGGGATGGAAGATCCATCAGATGGATGTGAAGACTGCATTTCTAAATGGAGTTATAGAAGAGGAAGCTTACATTGAGCAACCAATGGGTTTTGAAGAACATGGGAGAGATTCTCATATGTGCAGGCTAAAGAAAGCCTTGTATGGTCTGAAGCAAGCTCCAAGAGCTTGGTATTCAAGAATAGATGGCTACTTAAAGCAAATGGGGTTTCAAAAGAGAGGCGAATCCCAACCTCTACTTCATAGTAGTCGAAGGGGATACTCTCATTCTTGTCCTATATGTTGATGACTTGTTTATTACAGGAGCTAAGAAACTCATAGCTAGCTATAAGAAAGATCTTGCTTCAAATTTTGAGATGAATGACATTCTTGTCCACTATTTTTTGGGCATGGATTTCTGGCAGAAGGATGTGCATATTTTTCTAGGACAAGGGAAATATGCTGTTAACATCTTGAAAAGATTTCAAATGGAGGATTGCAGACCTTTGACCACACCTATGCCTACCAATTGGAAGAAGTTGGGGACTTCTGAGGGAGAGTTGGTTGATCCAACCAAGTATCGTCAGTTGATAGGATCTCTAATGTATTTGGTTAACACTAGGCCTGATCTTAGCTATGCAGTCAACACCTTGAGTCAGTATATGGTGGAACCCAGAAGAGCGCACTGGGTGGCTGCTAAGCATGTGCTCAGGTACCTTAACGGTACTATAGACTATGGTTTGAACTATGAGAGGAGGGATGGAATAGAGTTGACTGGCCATACAGATTCTAACTGGGAAGGAAGTGCAGTGGACAAGAAAAGCACTTCAGGGTGTTGTTTCAACTTGGGTTCGGCAATTGTGTCGTGGTTTAGCAAGAAACAAAAGTCGGTAGCTTTGAGATCTGCTAAGGCAGAATACATGGAAGCCAGTCTAGCTAGCAACGAGTCTATTTGACTTCGCAAGATGTTAGTGAGTTTATTTGACCCTTAGTTGGAGCCAACTATGATCTACCGCGATAATCAAAGTTGCATGAAACTCACGGAGATTTCAGTATTTTATGATAGATCCAAACATATTGAGATTAGATATCATTTCATCTGTAATCATGTTCAAAAGGGGGTTGTTAAGCTTCAATATTTTCCTACAGATGAACAAGTTGCAGATATTCTTACAAAGTCCTTAGGGAAAAGTAAGTTTGTATATTTTAGGGACAAAATGGGAGTTTTTCAGAATGCTTTCCTTGTTAAGAGGGACTGTTGAAATATTAACAAGATGCAAATGACTAATTTTGCATGAAAGTGAAATTAAGGTTTTGGAACCCAAATTAGGGTTTTGGTAACCTAATTTCTTAGTGACTTATAAAAGGAAGACTGATTGTTTAGTTTAACACACTTCTTGTGCAGAGAGGGAGAAAGTTCATCTTCACAGGACTATGGATCAGGGCTACACGTATCAAGGAAAGGGCGCTTACTGTTGGAACAACTAGGAGCGCATTCTTGAGGAAGTAGAGTGGACAGATCTTCAGAGATTCAAGAGTCCTTTCTTTTGATACAATGTCAAATGTAATTTACGGGGTAGTTTTAGAGACTGAAAAGCAGCACCAGAATGAACAAATAAAGGAGGAAGTGAGCAGCAACACGTCACACGTGTGGGACGTGAGGGAGTTGATGCATACGTGCTGGGGGATGAGAGGGCCCAGAGAGCTGAGGGTCTTCTTCAAGAATTGAGGAAAGGTCTTTAGTGTTCAGTCAGAGACTGACTGAGAGAAGATCGGTTGAGACATGCCTTAGAGGAGTGAGGACACAGTTATACAGCTGGGGAGCGTTTTCTGAGTTTGAGGACATTGTTTATCTTCCAAAGCCGAGCAGATCAGGGCACTAATCTGAGGGAGAATTCATCAGAGAGTTAGACAAAGAGTACAGCGTTCAGTGATCAATAGAGTTTGGGTTGAGAAATCCAGCGTGAGGATGTACTGTTGAGGGTGCATTTTCCAAGGGCAGCAACTGCAACTGCTACAGATCTAGGGCTTTGGCCCTTTAGGTTCATCTGCTTGTATCTAAACTCATTTTGTACCTCTTCTATATTTATGGGGTTGCTCTGGGCTCGAGAAAGTAGAAAGCCCCATAGTTTGCTAGTTTTCCCCATTGGGGTTTCCAAGGTGAATTTTGTGTCATATGTGATTGCCTATTTGTGTAAAGATCTTCATGTGCTACAAGTTCTAAATAGATTTGAAGTATAGTTCATATTGGTTTAGTGAATTTTGTTGCCAGATTTATTATCCTAACTTCTCAGAGCGAGTGGAGACCTCTGACAAAAATTAATATTTTGGGCATCTAAAACATCCTGTAGAGCATTATTTAGCTAACGAGCATCAAATTGGCATTTTAATGCTAAAAGTGCAACAAATTAGCACCAAAGTCAAAAATTGAAAAAGTCAAAAAATCAATTAAAAAAATGATGGAATGACATTGCAATGGGTCCCCCATGTCATGCGACCCTCTTCAAAGTGTGATGGCATTTAAAAACTTTGGTTAAAAAGGAGGGAGCGAATGTTTTGAAATGGATGGTGATGTCAACTCATAGAGAAAGTGCCAATATGTGTGAGAGTTGCGTTGGAAGAGAGGTGGACCCCTCTTCATGTGCTAAAGTATTAAGAAACCTTGGTTTAAGTTATAGTACGATGTATCATTTATGAAATGAAATCGCATGTGTTAAATGGTGATGCCATATTTGGGTTAAACTCGTGCGTGAAGGGAAACAAGCGCTAACCTCATGAAGCAAACAAATCATTGGGATGATGTGGCTTTTGAAGAGTGGGTTGTTGGAGTTTGGTGGAGAGAGGAGCAGTTGCCTCTCCAGTTCCACTTCACTCCAACTTAGTTGGACTCGGTTCAACTGAACTTCTTTCAGTGTAGGTGGTGCACCCCCTGGACCATTTTTGCTATAAATAAAGCAATGCTCTTTCCCTTTCAAACTAGTTGGAATGTATTGCGAAGGGCTTGCACTTGTAATTTGTATACATTTTTGAGAAAAAAGAGAATTTGGAGGTCTGGATTGTGTTGTGCTTTGGTGGTGTGAATCTATTGTCTTCTAGCTGTATGGAGGTAGATTGTGTTTGAAATATCATGCACGCAATGAATCATATGTAGTTTACTGGAACGATTGATATCAATTTGGTAATACAGTTTAGTCATTTTGTTTATTGATCTAAGCTATTCAGTATAGATATTTAAAGATTTGAATGAATGCTTCATTTGTTTATGGATGCCTTTACATCAATTTCTGAATATATATGCTCCTACATTTGATTTGTTTTGTGCAAGTGTGTGATGTGCAGGTTGCTATGATAAGAGACGTCAAGGATCTTGTTTGATCTTTCTACTTTTCGTGTTTCTAACATTGTTTACTGTAGGTAAAATGTTCCTCAGCACACCACATGTGAAGATTCAAGGACCCTCTTCTCCCCAAGCCTTCTCCACTTTTCCTTCTCCCGATTTCTTCTTATTATTCCGATTCCTTTGTTTGAAAAAAACAGTTCTAGATCTAAAGTTAAATTCATAGTCATAAAGGGATCTTGAATGGTTTTTCTTTATAGATCTAACTAAAATTTTCAAAGCTTCACCATTTCTTAGTTCAGATCTAAGGTACTAGTTGTCTTGTTACAAGTCCAGGGTTGCCGAAGCATCCCCCCCCCCCACGGATCCGACCCGGAACCTCGCTCCGAGCGAGTTCGACCCGGAAGCTTGCATGGAATCGCGCTTCCTAAACTTGGAACCTCGCACCCTCCCCAAAATCCACGCTTCCTGCCTTTTCGGAAGCTTCACGCTTCCAATTCCCCCGAACCTTGCTTCCCCCACGCTTCCTCCAGAAGCTTCCCCGAAGCTTCCTGAAATGAAGTCACGAAAAGTCATATTTTGACATTTTTTTTTATTTTTTCTTTCTTTTTTGGCTTTGTGGGTGGGCCCTAAGGCTTTCTTAGGGGTTAGAGAGGGCCTAGAGCTTGCTACTACTCATGCACCCTCCCATGTTGGATTTGTAGGCTCTTCAATTGGTAGGCCTAGGTACCATACTATGAGATTAGTTTGGGAGTGCTATGAGCATGTGCACAACCTCTTCACTAGTCTACCGTAATGAATGGGTAAGGGCTTCGTGATCCTGACTTTTGTAATCTTGGATGGTGTTATACCCCATGTGACTTTTGATGGATGGGATGTTGTACAATCCATGGAGGCTGATCAAGTGCTTACTATATGGGGCCCATCCTTGGATGGCTATGACACCAACCCCCACTCCCTTGCCTTGATGGCTCGGGTTAATGTTTCATGTTTGTTGTTATGATGTTATATTTCTCCTTGTCTCGAGGATACACACTTTGCTACTCTATGAGTGTTTTGGCATAAGCCAACTTAAATTGTTGACTTTGCTATTTAGGTGTTTTGGTTGTAGTCAACCCATGTTTATGCTGTATTTTTTTATGCTTATGGAGGTTGCACATGCAACTTGCTCTTTTTCATTTATCGACAAAGAGACATCCACTGCATCTAGCGAATCAACTATATGTTAAAAAATCAAGGTATAAATTATAGATTGTGGAACCCTCACAAATGCAATCGAATATGAAGAATTGAATGTCAATAATGTTGAAAAATTGTCTACTGTCAAAAAAGTTAAATCATTGATCAACAAAAGCAACACCTACATATATAGTTACAATTGAAGGTCCATTTGCCATTTCTAATGAAATTGTATCTCAATCTAAATTTGGAAGTATCACAAACATACATGTTTCATAAATTTTGCATCTAGTTTGACATTCTACATGTTTTCTTTTGAATATATATATATATATATAAACGCTTTCGACCACGCTTCACTTCCGGCCATTTTTTGAAAAACACGCTTCCGCGCACCCGCTTCGCTTCCACGCTCTGGCAACACTGTACAAGTCATTTCCTAGAAAAAACAAATGGCTTGATTTATAAGTTAGCTTTTGAGTTTAATTCCTTATCTAGCAAGTTAGTACTCTGATTTGTTTGCTATCCTTAAGAAGCAAACAAAGACCCTGAGAAAATAGCTTTCTAGCTCACTTTCTCAATCATTTTTTACCTAGTTTTTTATCATTTTTATTTAGAATTTTTTCATGAATTTTTTTGTTATTTTCCCAAACATTCTTAAAGTGTTTTGGGGCATTTTAAGCTAATTTTTGCTTGTTTTTTTTGCAGGTTTGACAAAAAAAGAGGAGGAAGCTCTGGAGAAAAGCCAAAAATTGAAGAAAAAGAAGACTCATGGAGCTCCTCTTTTCATAAAAAATCATTTTTTATGTTGTTGTAAGTCTTTGGATCCCAGTTTGATGGACCAAAGTGCATTCTTTTCATCATTGTAAAAAAATTAAATAAGGTTTTGAGTTGGCTCATCAGAGCCCACTCCTCATCCCCCCTGGGAAGATCCGCGTTGGTGCACAATTTTCGTGATTTGTGATTTTTAGTTAGTTCATTTGGTTTTTTTAATGTTTCTGCTTTATTTGGTGTTGAAGTAAAGGAACTACATACCCCATGCGCTCTCGAGTATCTCGAAAGGGGGAAAGATATTCGTGGTAGGAATTAATTAGAGAATTTTTTCCCTTGTTTCTTTAAAAGTTTAAAATAAACCCCCTTGCTCTCCCAAGTACGGTTCACGAATAAGGGCTTGCTCGAGTACTACCTGGAAAGAGATTCTTGGGTTTGCATTTTTCTAATCAAACAAATCGTGTTCAAAAATATTTAAAACTAATAAAGCTCTTATCCTCGTATGCTCTACTTCTGCTGCAGCCTCGCCTAATCAATTGGTTGTATCAGAAAAAGATCTAAGTGACTAGTAATTAGTCTCATCTTTCTAAATAATCTCCCAACAACGAAGTTCCAGCATTGCGTTTTGCTTTGCGTGGGGAAATTGTACAGAGGAAGCGGGAACCACTGAAAAGTGATCGCGGGGCCCCGTCAGGCTACATCCTTGTTGGTGTAGTGTTGTATATCTCACTATGACTCCATTCATCCCACATTTCCTCGTGTGCTACCATATTTGGTGAGTCTGGACATATTCTCTGTACCTTCGTGGTATATCAAAAATCCCCTTCCTTTTTAATAATCTATATAATTACCACATTAATAAAACCAACCAAGAATTTACCCACTCCCTTAATCACTTATTAATAATTCTAAAACTGACCAACGAGACAACTGCAATACTTACATGAGACAACTGTTGTCGCCCAAAACTGGCACGCAGTGCTTAAGCCCAAAAGGTGAGCGCATTGGCTCGGTGACAACTCTCAAGAGAGAGGCCAATGTCACCACACCCCTCTCTCCTCGCTTCAGGTTGGCTCTTCTCCAACTCTAGGGGGGTTTCCCTAAGGTAGGGTCGCTAAGGAAGGTGCAGCGAAGGGCAAGCTGATCTGAAGAGGCTACCTTAGAGAAACGTTTGTAACAAAAAGGAAAAGGTATTGAATGATGGAATGGAAGGGAGGATCAGTCATCGAGGGAAGAACAATGTCTGTATCACAAGGGAGAATGGAGTCAAAAGAGGACTCAAGGAGGCTTTGCGTTTCACAGCAATGGGCTTGAACTAGTACGTTCCACAATGAAAGGCAAGGAGAATGTAAGTATAATTGACTACTGTCCATTACTCCTAAGACCTTTAAAAGCATAACGCCGACAAATAAGTTGACAACAGCAAATGTTTGCCCAATGGGCTAGATTATAGCCTTATATGCTAGGTTTTAATCTATAACTTATAAAAAACAAAGAACCATGACAGAGATGCCCAAATGAATCAAAAATCCCAACTTGATTTTTTCTATTCAACTCTGGGGAAAAATCCTCCCAGCCATTTTTCCATGCCTTACAAAGAAAGAGCCCTACTCTTTATATAGACCTAAAAAGGCTCTCCAAAAGCATAAAAAATGAAAGAAATAATAAAATAATAAAAAGTGGATGGAGATCCACTTTTTTCTCCCAGTGAAAACATGATCCCACAATTTATTAAAAAGAACTAGCACTTAGACTATTCGTTCCCAACCAAAGGTGGGTAACTAAATTAGAGCATATAACTAAAAAGAAATTTAACCCAATTGGCTGCATGAGAACAGGATCTAGGCTCCACGTCTGTCGTCAATCTAGAGTGTAATTTTAGCAACTCGTAGTGGGCAGGTTCAAATTTCTGCAGGCACCCAGTAGAACTCAAACGTTTGACTGCCAGCTCTGCTCCACTACTCTGTGTGACCCATCTTCGGTTTATTTTGAAGTGGTGACAACAAACACCGTGCACTTGAACTCGACGCAATCCACCATTGAACTGCTCTCCTTTCATTCGGCGGATTGATGAAGACGCGGGTCACTGGTCTGGTGGCAACAACACCATTACTATGCCGATCTGTTGAACTACTCCAAAACTCCCGAAATCGTGAAGGTGACCCGATGAACAATGTAACCACACATACAATCGGCTGTCAAGGGTCATGAATTGTTGCACGATTCTCCCTATAGCCGGTTGTCACTGTGAGGAAATGACTTCCAGATGACATGGTTTAGAGCCCGCTCAAAAATTTCACGTAGTGAAAAATGCCACCAATCAGGCACTCCAAGACTCCATAACTCGATCGCGGATGAGGAATTGGTGATATGGGCTGAAGACGTCGAAAGTCTGCCACTCCAAACATTTGGAAGAAGATACTTCCTTAGCAAATGCCTCATTCACCGTGACATACCTCCCTCAATCGGCTGCCAGTCGGGTTCAACAAATGCTCAAGCATTCAGCTGCCAATAATGAGAGCCAAGCTCCACGCGCATACATCTCGAGCAGCTAGCAAAAAAGGTGGGACTGTATTTTGTAATTCACTGCCCAAAGGAGACGTAGAACACAACTCCACGCAGAAAAATTTGTCTTGTCACAGTCAAACGGTGATGCTGACCATCGGTGCAATCGGTTGTCAAAATAAACGCCGAAATCTACCCGTTCACTGCAAATCAAAGAAGACGTGGACCTCTCCAGACCTTGTTAACTCCATTACCGAACTCTTCAATTGGATCGGTAGAGATCCAATCCCCTTTTGCAGATCTAGCCGTTGTCGCACAACCTCCCCACGAGCACGAACGGTGGATGGATGAGGATCAAATGGCAATCACCCCGTTGTGTTCTTCCCCATTTTCCTTTGGTGAGCAGCTTATGGAGATCAACTGTTTGTGCTATGGAACAGACCGCATGGATTCTTCTTACTTCTCCTACATCAAGACGGTCTTAGGTGCAACGTCATCACACATCAATTATCGTAGGCCATGTCCGCCTAAAAACCAGTCAAGTGGTAGACCATCTGGCAGATGAAGGAGTGCAAGGCATAAAGAGAGGCCTTTGGGAGAAGAGTCGAAGACTTCCTTCTCATGTTACGTGGGCAGCCACCTTTATTGGATAGCCCTGAACGTGCCCGCCAAAGCTTTCATGGAGAACCAATTGATACTGATTATCAATAGCCAATATTGAAACTTGATTGTGAATGCTTCTTTGCCAACAAACTTTGCAACCTACTATAACCCAGACTGTTCAATCAAGTGATCTATATTTTCAAAAGTTCTGAAACCTTATACATTTGAACTAACAGTGCTCCAAACCAACTTACAATTTTGATTCTCGGGCCAACCTAGAAATTCAAAGTGTGAATGTGCAAATATCGTAACAATCTCTGGTAGGAACCGATAGTGCTAAAAGTGTTTCATTTGGCACGTTCTGAGTTATTTATCTAAAACCATCCATCATTTGCTGCAGTTGCAGCTCTGCCATTTTCAGTGGCATTCAGTGATAATGTTTCCATCATAACTAAAGGGATAACCTTAGGATGATTTATACACTGGTGTGCCACTGCCTTCTGGCTTTTTTTTAGCCATGTGAAAATGGTTTCCTTTTGGATTTGATGTATTCTGAGTATCAAATCCTGCAAGCTTTTTAGCCCCCACTAAGTCCACTACTCCTGTGATCTCTTGCAAACCCCTTACTGCAGTTCAGTTGAGTTCCCTTACCTCTACTTGAGGTATTGGAAACACTAACACCACTACCTTACTATTTTTTTCAAAGTGAGCTCAGTGGACAACCCTGTCTAAGTGGGGGGTAACAACAACAACACTCCCTTTTTACAAGCACTCCATTATTAATCGGCACTGGTCTATAATATTTTTATGCTTAGATCAAAACCTTGCAAGATGTCGTAAATGTTTTTTGCACTATCATATAATGTTGATGTAATTTCTACCTTGCAATAGTCCATTGGGTTATTTTGTCCATTTCACATTTAACTCCTAGAATAAGTCTTTTCTTCCGTAGAATAAAAGCCTTAGATTTTACTTTTCATAGGGACCAGCCCCCTTGGCTTCACTAGGAGTTGGCCTAGACGGAGGAGCTGAGTATTTGGTGACAGCACTTGGCTCGAGCTTACCCCCAAGGTCGCACCTAGTGGCTTGAAGATTTCTGCCACGTTACCCTAGGTGTGAATTATAGGCAGAAACAAGTGAGATTAGATATGATAACTTGGTCAAGCCACGAATTAGTTTATCCCAATTTCCAAAGGGGAAAGGATGATGAATGTTGAATGGCATAGAATGTGAAGTTTAGCTGCATGGGACATTTATTGATGGTCATATTATATCACATCACACAGTCACTAGGGGTGAACTAAGATGGTTAACCATTGCTATCCTGATTCCTAATAGTAACTCAAAAAGTGCATTGTCATTGCCATGTCCCTTTCCGGATGATTCACAAGAGGATGGCTTATTAGCCTATTCAGTTTCCTTAGGCTATAGTCAACAAAAAGAGGGAATTAATTAATTAATAATGTCACTGGAGACAAAAGTACCTCATAAAGTGACATTAATTAATTCATAAAGTGACTTTATAAAAGTCACTTGTGTTAAAAATGGCGCAAAAAAATAAAATTGGACCAAAAGTGTCAAAATGAGGATAAAAGGGAGAAAAGAGGTTTTCTCTCATTCATTCATATATTTTTCATTTTTGAAATATTTGAGAGCTCTTGAACTTGCTTTCTCTTGGACGAAACCCTAAGAGAGAGGAAAATAGTTTCGGTGGTAAAACCATCCACCCTAGCTATCTTATGAGGAGAGATCAGTCAGATTTCTCATATGCACTTCATTGCTGTGGATTAGAACAACTTCTTTATCTTCAGATCTGAGATTTGAGTTGAGTTTGTAGAGGTTCAGTGATTTTTCCTAAGGAGGGTGCACTCATCTTTGCACTGCTTCTTGAGAAGTTGAGGAGGCCGCACCAGTCAGTTGAGGCCAAGGGCGCACCTGTAGTGGAGTATTAGCAGCCTGAGAGGGGGCACACCTGTGTTTTATTCATTTGCACATGAGGAGGGTACACTCCAATAGTAAGTCGAAGTAGCTGGAGGTGAAAGTCCATGTTATCTTCAATGTATTATCTGCTATCTGCTGCCATTTAATGTGTATTCATGCCCTGCGCTGAAAGCAAAGTGGAAATCGCTGTCATTGTGAAGATTGTGGGCTGTACAGTGTAGAGAGGGCGCACCAGTCTTGATTTGTTTGCTGCTGAGGGGACCGTACCACACAGGGTCACCTCTTCTCACATTTATCAGATATTGTCCTTGCCATATTGCCAAACTGACTCCTTTAGAAGGGCTGTCCACTATTCCCAAGAAGCTGCAAGCTACAGGAAGTATCCAGTGGGATTTACTGTCACTTCCAGTAAGAACGTTGAGACTGATTTTACGAACCTTGAGTGGCTGTATGTTGAAGTTACTAGTCTGAGGGTAACCATATTCTATGC
>LPNX010692065.1:47240-69665 GCA_001517045.1 Pseudotsuga menziesii | reverse complement strand
GCCATCACAGAAGAAAATTCAACTCATAACTCACAGCATCAACTTGTAATAATTAACAAAACCCATTGTATCAACTGCAAACATTTGTGTTAAAGTTACAAATCAATTATAGAGAAATAGATATGTTGATGATTTTTTAGGGCAGCAGCAGACAGACATGCCAAGCGAGAAGAAGGACGTCATGGAAAATGAAGAAGGCTCCAAAATGTCAAAGGAAGACCACTAAACTAGGGAATAATATCCCAGAAGAAAGCTACAAGTTAATGTATAATTAACGAGGACAAAAATGATAAGTTGGCCTAAGTCAACTTAGTGGAGCAGCTTGGAAGCCCATAAATAAAGGTTAGCGCTCCTCATTATACATACACAATTGTGCATAGTAAAAGGTACAAGAAGGGGCGCATATGCAACTAGGGTTTCCTCATATTGTTTTCAGGGTTTTGCTTCTTGTTGCTCAGGGCTTCTTCAAGGATGGTTTTGCCCTAGGGTTTAGGGCTTGTTCATAGTGATCTTGTAAGCTTGGAAAAGTTCTTCTCAAGAAAGTTTCTTGGGTTTTTCCCGAGTTTGGGTTTTCTCGGGGTAAATTCTTTGTGTCTTTTTGTGCTTATCTATCTACTTCTAGATCCTGCCTATATTTTCAGTATGTGATTGATGAATGCTAAAGAAGAGCTGTAATACTAATGGAAAACTGAAAATGTAAGAAACAACAACACAGTATCAAAGCTCAAGGCTGAAGTCAGATTTGATCTAGCACACTTATGCAGAAGACACAAGCAAGATCAGTACACGTTGGAGGCATATCATTTTTATGCAGGACAGTTTTTTTTTTGGATTTCGGTAGGGTTTCGACTATCGACTGCTTATAACTGTATTTTGGTCGACCAAAGCAGTTGATGGTAATATATGCACATAGATCGAGCTCGGCTCTCATAATGGTGTGATGGATTTCTCGATACGATTATTATTTTGTTCTGTGGCAGTATGGGAATGTTGCGTATGCCAAAGATTGAGACTGTAAATTGTCGTTTGCGTGAAAGAGCAAGAGCCGAGAATTTTGCGATTGAGCCACCGTTCCAAAGTACCCACATGACAAGATAGATTATTTGCGCATTGAAGATCAATCCACACAGAAGGGAGACCTAGTCGAAGTGAAGAAGCCATGGAAGGGAGTCTCGACTCTCTATCGAAGTACACATGCTACCATCTGCTGGAGAGGAAACCCGATGCCACGACTGTCCAATTAATAAAGCATCTGCCAAATCATTGCAAAGCAGGCTATCTAACAAAAAGGAGCAAGGTCGAGCTGCCGAGTTTTTGAATAGTAGCTTAGCCCATGATTAATTACACCACCAATTTCAACAAATTTGCAGACTGCGATTTGAAGTTGAGACCCCGACATATCACAAACAGACTGTCGACCAAGTGAAGGATCATGTAGAGGAAGATCATGCGTCGGGTGTAGCTACTGGATTTGTTTTGATTCTAGAGATAGTCTAAAACTAAATGCGAGGCAGAGTGTAAATATTTCTAGGATAATTGTAAACATGCTGAAGATGAGCTAGAGAAGTGGCATTCAGCATTTCAGAATGAGTCATTTATTCTAGCAGGCACAAATCATGAGCCAGGCCTTGTTGTAAATGTTATTCAGAACCTAAGATCTTCTGACAAATCATTAAGAAAACAGTTGGAGAAAACTAAGGAGAGGGAAGCAGCATGCATCAACAGCATATGTTGATGAGGAACCTCCACAGAAGACGTCAATGGAATCCAGGTTTGATGAATTTGCCTTTTGATTTTTAATTATAAGTTGGGCCATTTCTTCCAGTACGGGATGCCAACATATTTCTTATTTTACTGGGTTATTATTATTGTAGTTCGATGATTTTCCTCGATACAGGAGCCAAACAAATTCCTTATTCCTTACTTAGGAATCAGGATCATTATTTTAATTGGGCCATTTTACCTGGTACAGGAACCCAAAAGATTTGATAAAATTATTATTCACTTTTTCTTGATACTGTTATCACATATATTGTAGCTGGACTACCATGACGCAACATTTAGATTTTCTCTTTTCCTCTGAGCCATACTTATTGATGGGGATACAGCATGGGTCACTTTTGTAGCATGAGCCATTCAAAGCCTTTGTTCAGCAGCAGATATAGAGTATTTCCTTGCCAGGACTGCGATCTCCTTGTCCTTTGAGATGACTTCAATGGCGACCTAGTTCATTCGAGCAGAGTAGCAGATATGGTACACAATTTACAGATGGGCATATCAGATAGAGACAGGTGTATGGTGAGATCAGCTATATGGCTCTTTGGTAGGATTTTGCTCTCTGATGTATACTAACACCTTGGACTTGTTGTGTTATGATGATTATGGTGACCTGTGGCTGTATCATTGATTCTCCTAGTAGGGTAGAGAAGAAAACAAAGAATTGTTTGAAGTGGTTGAATCATGAGTCATATTGTCTTCTTCCATCAAGAACAAGCTCGCATTATTTTTATGATCCTATCGGTATCTTGATAGATGAGGTTCTCAAAAGTCAATTTCAACCTTGGCATGATTTCATTCTAGATCTTTCTTTGAATTTCAAACTGCAAGTTAGAATGGTTTCAATTTTCATATCCATTGCTTCTAAAGCATCTCTAGCTTGTTGGGTCATTAACTGTAATGAAAGAACAATCGATCATTTTAACAAGTGGTTACATTGGATCTATCATTTTACTTCGCACTTGCCTAATTGGTTAGAGTAGGGTAGGTAGCATTGAATAAGCTCCTTTGAGCAGTAACTTGAGTCTTTTATTTTCCGAGTGTTGCATGTGTCCTCAGTCTTATGAGTCTGTGTTTCGAATTAGTTTATTTTGCCTAGAGTAGAATTTGCTTTCCAGCATAACTTTTGTCGGTTTATTTTACACATATATATTTCCCATTCATGTTGCTATGGTATTTCTTACTTCCATGTGCATAGAAACAGGTAACACCTGAAGAGGAAGCAAAACGTTAAAGTGTTGGATATTTGTTGCTAAGATGGTGCTGCGGACCAGATATTTCTGAGGTTCTCAAGCGCTCTCTCCCTTAGAAAACTTGTCCCAGTTGGAGCCAGATGTTATCACATATATTGTAGCTGGGCTACCATGATGCAACATTTAGATTTTCTCTTTTCCTCTAATCCAGACTTATTGATGGGGATACAACATGGATCATTTTTGTAGCATGAGCCATTCAGAGCCTTTGTTCAACAATTGATACAGAGTATTTCCTTTCCAGGACTGAGATCTCCTTGTCCTTTGAGATGACTTCAGTGGTGACCTAGTTCATTTGAGCAAAGTAACAGATATGGTACACAGTTTACAGATGGTCATATCAGATAGAGACAAGTGTATGGTGAGATCAGGTATATGGCTCTTTCGTAGGATTTTGCTCTCTGATTTATACTAACACCTTAGATTTGTTGTGTTATGATGATTATGGTGACCTATGCCTATATTATATGTATACTGATGCTTAAACTTGTGATGACAATGATTAAAGAATATGATGTAGAAGATTGTTGCTTATGCCATGCTTTATACAAATGTTAAACCTTAGTGCTATGTTGGTTCCATGTGTCATTTGTCCCCGTCCATCCAATTCATCCATGATAGATTCTCATCCCATGACTTTGGCTTAAGTGAGACATATGAGATTGAAAATCACTTTCCCCACTTTGACCCCTATGCATGATGGATCCCATGTTGATTTGTGTCTCGGCTTTGAGTTGTGCAACAAAACTTGTCGACGCCTTAATCCTTCTGGGCTTGGAGAACGCGCTAGTGTTGGTCCCTGAGCTTAGGTGAGTTGGGTTTTGAAGCCTTGACCTCTCTGGTCGGTTGGCCTCGATGTTTGGTCCTAACTGTAGATATTCCTCCTTAATTGCTCGAAGAATGTCAGCGAAAACTCGAAGCAATATGTCTACCATCATTACATGCATTATGTGCTATAAGTTCTATCTGTTGTAATGCAAAGCCCTCAAATAAATACAACCTGTGTCTTTAGACACAACACAAAAAGGGTTATGAAATGAAATTGTGAAAGGCCCAAATAAAGCAGTGGATAAATAAATGCTAACTCCAAAGACTGTTGACCATCCTATTGAAATTCGATGATTAATTCCTCACGGATCCTGCGGGTTTTGATGTGAGATGGAGTAAGGGACAACTAATTCTAAGTGTCCCCGAGGATCTCTTCACTACAGTTTCTTGTGTACTCAACACAAGGGTCCTAGAAAACATCCTCACAGAGCTTGATTGTTAGCTTGGATGTGAGCTATAGATATGTTGTTAAAGTTGAATGGACTATTTTCAGATCAACTCATCCACTTGTGATACACCACCATTCCCTATTGTTTATCTATCATGCATATGTCAGTGTGGTTATGTGTATTTGTCATCATTCAAAGAGATCATATGGTTAAAGTCTATTATAAGTCGTTTCTCGTTTACCTTAGCCTTGTTTTCCACCTTCACCCAACATTAGCAAATTGATTAAACTTTGTAAGTATGGCATATACAAGGGACTTCTAGAAGATTCAAGGATTGTTCAATACAACATGTATATTTTACTGATTATTATTATTATTGTCACCATGATTCTGATTAACATGATTTAAGTTGGTTTTTAATATACATATTGGAGTAGTTCTTACCTTGGATGCATGCAGGTTCAACTCAGTTCATTATCTCACCTTCAGTTTGGGTATTTTGACCTGGTCAACCCAGTTGACCAGGTCAAACACGTTTCCCAATGTAGCGACTACGAAAAACAACATGGTCTATATTTGTTCCAAACATGCCCAGGACCAATACTGCAGTTTCAGTTTTGAGGGTTTGGCCCCGATTCTCCTGAAAACTGATTATTATCACTTTATAATTGGCCAAATGATCAAATTTTCTTACAGATGGCAGTATGTTTGGTTCTCTTAGAGAATTGGAGTGCTTAAGGGGGTATGAGTAGTCACTTATACCAGTCTTCTATGTCTCTAGATCATCCACTGCAATCAGTTTGCCCCAGTTCTTAGCCTGAATGAAGTTATGATGATTTTTATTATTTTTGGAGGATGTACCATTAAAAAATGAACTAGGAAAATCACTGAGGAAATCAATAGAACTTGTGTGGTCAAGGAAATGGCAAGGGAATGCTTCTAGATGATTTATTATGGCTCTCCGAACATATCTACTACAACTTCATTGAGTTTGATGTTCCAGATTATTTTTTGGGCTCTCATAGGTAGAACGCCCCCCATAGGAAGAAATTGGACAAAACGACCAAAATAAAAGTGTATAAATCAAGTTGTATGTTCAGAAATATGTATGGGGGGACCCCCTAATGACCCCCCATGTCCCATAAGTGTCAAACTTGCAAAAATAATGATTTATCATGCTATAAAATTGAGCTTTATGAGGTAATTCGCCCCCCTCCTGACTTAGTCATCTTGATCCATGTAAAAGTAATATCCACCATTGATGATGTTATAATCTCAACCGTTGGATGAAAAGCAAGTTAGGTTCTACGTCTCTCAAACGCTATATAAAGGAGAGACCCCCCTCATTGTATTGCATCGGCAAATTTGGCACCATTGGCTCTTGAAGAATAATAGAGAAAATCTTTCTGGGATTTCTTGTCTTTTGTGGATGATTGAAGAATGTTCTTTGTGATTGACTAACATTACTTCTCGCTTGCATTGGAGATCATTGGTAAATCTGTAGCATATTTTTCTGGATCCATTTGTTTGACAAGGAAGGCGATTTGGAGAGGGGCGCACCAGTGGGAGGCACCCACCTTGCTCTTCTTTTCGGATTGAGGGAAACAAGGAGTTTTTCTATCTTATGATTTCTCTCTCTCTTATTTGTTTACTTCTCGTCAGCATTTGTCATTTTTCTTGTCGTTCTCATTATTATTTACTTGACTTGGCAAGAGAGAGGGCGCATTGGCGTCCTTGGGCGTTTTCAACAAAGATGGATTTTCACAGTTTCTTCACTTGATATATGCGGAAATGATCTTCATCACTCCGGCATTCATCCTCTAAAACATCAAGTACGTTTTTCCCAGGTAAGATCTATCTTTTTATCAGTATTTGATTGGAGTTGCATTTTCCTTTCATCAAACCCTCTTTTAAAACCCTAATTCATAGATCTGTAGGTTCTAGTTTGCGACGAGCTATAAAACTTAAAACCCACTTTGGAATAAACATAAAACCCCTAAGCCTTAATTTTCGTCATCATCGGACTCCATTTGCACATCCTAAGCACGGGTATGCTTCTTAGGGGAAGACGTCCTCCTTGGGAGGAGTGGGTATTTCAGAAATAGCGAACTGGGTATTGTTGGTTTCTCTTTCATTTGCTTAATATTATATCCAATAATCAATTTGAGTATCCAATTTCGTTGAATTTCATCGTTTTGCCCTAGATCTCATTTTTTTGCTTAAAACCCTAGGGTAAAATTAGGGCTTTTTCACCTAGATGTTCGAAATCTCTTAGTAATTGTTTTAAACTCTAATTAACTATCCCAGTAAGAGATTACACCAAGTTTCCTTGGGTCATCTACTCATTTTCCTTATTTTAGGGCTATCTTGGTCATAAGGATGCCCCTAGGCTTAGTATTTTCACTGTGTCCGAAGTGTCGATATCCTTGATTGGCTTGACATCTGAGTTCTTTTAGAGGTCTTGGATATCATAGGTCACGACTTTATTACCTTTCCTCTGTCGTCTTGAATAGGATCACCTTACGGGGCAAGTACAAGATTCGTGATAACATTTTACATGCCATTGCTAAGGAGGTAGAGGCTTACCTTGGTCCATCTTACGTACCTCCGGTGTCTGTGAATGCATTTGCCTTTTTATCCATTCATATCATATCCGATTTTAAATCCCGTGGTTGCATTTTCATTTTCACAAGTCTGCACAATCACTGTATTGTTTCTATCTCTCTCACATAATTTATTTTCGGTTAACACGACAACTCGTTCACCTAGCGACTCCGCAACGCAACTCCACTGGGAAGCAAACCCATCCCATAAATCAGAATGAGCTTGAATTTATTCCTCCAATTCTTCAAAGAAATTGAGAAAAACCCAACCAAGCTGAAAAGGCAACTTCTATCTCGTCTGGACTTCTTTGAAAACTATGAGGCACCTCATCCTATGCCAAAAGAGTACAGTGAAGGGTTGCCTCGTTTCTTTGCAAATTCAATCGAATCAATTGAAAGTCACTTGGATGCTTTTTGGTGTTATATGGAATCCCTGAGCGCAGAGCATGAAGAATTCTATATGTGAGCCCTATGTGAATCCTTAGGAGGTAATGTTGATTTCGGGTTATATACGTTAACCCCTGGATCCATCACTAGATACGACATGTTCACCAAGTTATTAAGAGATGAATGGGGTAAAAACATTGATGAGTCCATGCAGCCAAATAATGATTGTGTTGTTGTGGATCAATCTGATAAAGATGATCAGGATAACCATAATGAGATGACTGATGATTTTCCTTATCAAATTGATTCCTCCTCACTCAATCCTGCTTTGAGTGTGCTTTTGAGTGATCCTTCAACCGAAGAGAATGATGATGAGCAAGTGTCGACCCTTAAAGATTATGACCTTGATGTTGAAGAATAACTTATTGGAATCTTTTCATCAGTAGCTCAAGAAGGCATAGATAATGAGGTTGAACAAAATGATCACTATTAGGAACCATCCATAGTTGAATCTCTCATCTGTGAATCCATCGAAGATCCTCATTGCCTCGTTGACGATTATTTTGATTTAAATTCTGATCATATCTTGGAAGAAGATCGATCACATGATAATTATGATATGATTGTAAGTGAACCTAATAAAAAACATCCTCGTCCTAATGCTATCAGTAAAATTCCTTATCCAATCTTTGATCGGGATGTGTCAGTTCGATGTGTGGGTACTGACCTTCCTTCAAATCTTGCAATCATTCATGGAATTCAATTGAAAACTTTTTTCTCTCATCAAATTCCGAGATCAATTATTTCAAGTGATATGGGAGAAAATTTTCAATCTAGCCTCCCATCCCAACTTTTCTTGTCTTCTTGTATGGGTTTGTGTTCTAATCAAGCTTTTACTTTTGAAATTTTTAGTTAGGAGTTTGAGCATGGTCACATAATTGGAGAAAATGCACTTCATTTCCCTTCTCGGTCATCTGTCATGAATAATAGTTTTCAACTTATAAATCTTTCTTATGGGTGGTTGGGGAACGTGTATAAAGATCAATTTCATCTTTTTTCCATTTTTAAGCAACAAATGGGCTTGATCTCGTTCTCAGTTTCATTACATTACAACTTGTCCCCATTTAATTCCTCCATTTTTCTTGGAGTAAATATAATTGAATGTCCTAGTAGGGTAGAGGAGAAAACAAAGAATTGTTTGAAATGGCTGAATCATGAGTCATATTGTCTTCTTCCATCAAGAACAAGCTCGCATTCTTTTTATGATCATAACGGTATCTTGATGGATGAGGTTCTCAAAAGTCAATTTCAACCTTGGCATGATTTCATTCTAGATCTTTCTTTGAATTTCAAACAACAATTTAGAATGGTTGCATTTTCATATACATTGCTTCTAAACCACCTCTGGCTTGTTGGGTCATTAACTGTAAAGAAAGAACAATCGATCATTTTAGCAAGTGGTTACATTGGAGCTATCATTTTACTTAGCAGTTGCCTAATTGGTTAGAGTAGGGTAGGTAGGATTGAATAAGCTCCTTTGAGCTATAGTTTGAGTCTTTTATTTTCCGAGTGTTGCATATGTCCTGAGTCTTACGAGTCTGTTTTTCACACTAGTTTATTTTTCTTAGAGTAGAATTTACTTTCCAACATTAGTTTTGGCAGTTTATTTTACGCATATATTTTTCCCAACGCATATATTTTTCCCATACATGCTGCTCTGGTATTTCTTGCTTCCATGTGCGCAAAAACAGGTAACACCTGAAGAGGAGGCAGAAATTTAAATTGTTGGATATTTGTTGTTGAGATGGTGTTGCGGACCAGATATTTCTGATGTTCTCAAGTGCTATCTCCCTTAGAGCATTTGTCCCAATTGGAGCCAGATGTTATCACATATATTGTAGCTGGGCTACCATGATGCAGCATTTAGATTTTGTCTTTTCCTCTGAGCCAAACTTATTGATGGGGATACAACATGGATTATTTTTGTAGCATGAGCCATTCAGAGCCTTTGTTCAGCAGCAGATACAGAGTATTTCCTTACCAGGACTAAGATCTCCTTGCCCTTTGAGATGACTTCAATGGTGACCTTGTACATTGGAGCAGAGTAGCCGATATGGTACACAGTTTACAGATGGGCATATCAGATAGAGACATGTGTATGGTGAGATCAGGTATATCGCTCTTTGGTAGGATTTTGCTCTCTGATGTATACTAACACTTTGGATTTGTTGTGTTATGATGATTATGGTGACCTATGCCTATATTATATGTATACTGATGCTTAAACTTGTGTTGAGAATGATTAAAGAATCTGATGTAGAACACTGTTGCTTATGCCATGCTTTATACAAATGTTAAACCTTAGTGTTATATTGGTTCCATGTGTCATTTGTCCCCGTCCATCGAGTTCATCTGTGATTGATTCTCATCCCATGACTTTGGCTTGATTGAGACCTATGAGATTGAAGATCACTTTCCCCACTTTGACCCCTATGCATGATGGATCCCATGTTGACTTGTGTCTCGGCTCTGAGTTGTACAACAAAACTTCCTGACGCCTTGATCCTTCTGGGCCAAGGGAACCCGCTGGTGTTGGTTTCTAAGCTTAGGCGAGTTGGGTTTCGAAGCCTTGACTTCTCTGGTCGGTTTCCCTCGATGTTTGGTCTTGACTGTGGATATTCCCCCTTAGTTGCCTGAAGAGTGTCATCCAAAACTCGAAGTGATATGTCTACCATCATTACATGCATTATGTGTTATACGTTCTATCTGTTGAAATGCAAAGTCCTCAAATAAATGCAAACTGTGTCTTTGGAAAACTCAAAAAGGGTCATGAAATGAAATTGTGAAAGGCCCAAATAAAGCAGTGGATAAATAAATGTTAAATCTAAAAATTGTTGGCCATCTTATTGAAATGTAATGATTAATTCCTCACGGAGCTTGCGGGTTTTGATGTGGGATGGAGTAAGGGACAGTTAATTCTAAGTGTCCCCTAGGATCTCTTCACTACAGTTTCTTGTGTACTCAACACAAGGGTCCTAGAAAAGATCCTCACGAAGCTTGATTGTTAGCTTGGATGTGAGCTGTAGACATGTTGTTAAAGTTGAATGGACTATCTACAGATCAACTCATCCACTTGTGAGACACCACTATTCCCTATTGTTTATCTATCATGCATATGTCACTGTGGTTGTGTGTATTTGTCATCATTCAGAGAGATCATATGGTTAAAATCAATTATAAGTCATTTATCTTTTACCTTAGCCTTGTTTTCCACCTTCACCCAGCATTAGCAAATTGATTAAGCTTTGTAAGTATGGCATATACAAGGGACTTCCAGAAGATTCAAAGATTGTTCAATGGCATAGGTATATTTTACTGATTATTATTATTATTGTCACCATGATTTTGATTAGCATGATTTAAGTTGGGTTTTAATATCATCTATGAGCAGTTCTTCGCTTGGATGCATGCAAGTTCAGCTCAATTCAGTATCTCACCTTTAGTTTGGGTATTTTGACATGGTCAACCTAGTTGACCAAGTCAAACACATTTCCCAATACAGTGACTACAAAAAACAACATGGTCTATATTTGTTCCAGACATGCCCAGGACCAATACTGCGGTTTCAGTTTTGAGAGTTTGGCCCCGGTTCTCCTGAAAAGTGATTATTATCACTTTATAATTGGCCAAATAATCAAATTTTATTACAAATGGCAGTATGTTTGGTTCTCCTAGAGAATTGCAGTGGTCCAGGGGGTATGAGTAGTCACTTATACCATTCTTCTATGTCTTCAAATCATCCAGTGCAGACAATTTTCCCTAGTTCTCAGCCTGAATGAAGTTATGATGATTTTTATCATTTTCGGAGGATGGACCATTAAAAAATGAACAAGGAAAATTAGTAAGTAAATCGGTTTTCCTTGTGTGGTCAAGGAAATGGCAAGGAATGCTTCTAGATGATTTATTATGGCTCTCCAGACATATAGACACCATTTTCATCCAGTTTGATGTTCCAGATTATTTTTTGGGCTCTCATAGGGAGAATGTCCACCATAGGGCGAAATTGGACAAAATGGCCAAAACAAAAGTGTATAAATCAAGTTGTATATTTAGAAATATGTATGGGGGTGTTAATGACCCCCCTGTTGATGTATTTGAAACTTCGAAATGTATTCACTTGTATATCTTATGTATGTACCCGATGTTTATTCCGGGAAGTATCTATAATGTAATTGAGTCATGTCATGCCCCGATGTTCCGATCGGGAGATTTAATAATGTAAACAAGTCATGTAAAGTCATTGAGGTTAACCCTCCATTGTAAGTCGGGGCAATAGTCCCCACAATTGAGTCAAGGTTAACCCTCCTTGTTGATCGGAGGGCAAAGTCCCCACAGTTGTGGGGCACTAGGGTTATTAGACTCTCCTAGAGAAGTCGGCCCTAGTAAGTAATTGTTAAGTGAGGCCAACTTGTTGGAGTGGACATAAAGTGAACGAAAGAATATAAATAGAAGTGAGGCTCTCCTTATTTCTACACATCACACACACACTCACTCAGTGGGGCACATGAGTGAGAGAAGAGAAGCTCTCTCAAGTGAGAGAGAGAGAACAACTGTTGGAGATCATCTTTTGTGTCTTTGGGTTTTATTGCTGCCATTGGTGCTCATTCTATCTCTAAGGAAGTTGTGGGGTTTTCTCCTTAATGGTTTTCTCGAGGAAAATTCATTGTGTCTCTTGTTTCTTGTGTTTATTGGTGTGCATGTTATTCTCAAATGATATCCTAAGATCATATTGCTTAAATGATAAAAATCTAACACCCTCCATGTCCCCCAAGTGTCAAACTTGCAAAAATAAAGATTTATGATGTTGTGAAAATGGGCTTTATGAGGTAATTCATCCCCCTCTTGACTTGGTCATCTTGATCCATGTAAAAGTAATCTCCACCATTTATGATGTTATAATCTCAACCGTTGGATGAAAAAGTAAGTTAGGGTTTGCGTCTCTCAAAAGCTATATAAAGGTGAGACCCCCCTCATTGTATCGCATCGGGTAATTTGGCACCATTGGCTCTTTAAGTATAATAGAGAAAATATTTATGGGATTTCTTTTCTTTTGTGGATGATTGAAGAATGTTCTTTGTGCTTAACTGACATTTTTTCTCGCTTGCATTGGAGATCATCGGTAAATCTGTAGCATATTTTTTTGGATCCATTTGTTTGACAGGGAAGGCGATTTGGAGAGGGGCGCACCTGTGGGAGGCACCCACCTTGCTCTTATTTTCAGATTGGGGGATATCAAGTTCTATAATCTGGTTAACTCTCTGTTCCATCTCATCCTTTTTTGCTTCATAGTCACTTAGCATTCTAAATATAGGTATTTGCATGCTGAGTGGCAAGGTTGCTGTAATACCGTGTTAGCACATATATAGTAGTTGGGCTACCATATTCTATTTTTCAGACAGTACACTTTTCAGCCAGATCATCTACATATGAGATGATGAGATAAGCAGTTTTGACGGATCATTATTGTGTTAGTGGACTATTTTACTCTCCCATGTCAGGACTGAGTCTCAGGACACTCAGATTTGAGGACCGATGTAGCCATTTAGTCATTACAGAGCAGTTATTGATGCCTAGTTTTATATCATTACTTTCTCATTGGACAAATGGTGTTTTAGATGGGTTATATTGCATGATTATGACTCAGCTTTTTATATGGTGTTATGGTTATCATTGCTCTTATACTGATTTTTGTGACATGTATTAACGTGTGGTGTCATGATCTGGCGGTCATAATTATATGGACTTAGATGTATTTGTATTTATGTATTGATGTCCCTACTCTGACTTTGAAGTTCTTGATCTATACTCATTGGTTTTACCCTCCTTAGGGAGAATAGAGGTAGTCATTCCCACCATTGTTTTGGCTTGCTAGTGTTGGATTCATCATTCATTGTCTCCACCCATCCATTACCTTCCATTTTAGTTTTCAACCCGACTGACTTCTTGACTTATGGCATGGAGGACCTTTTTCCCCGC
This sequence comes from Pseudotsuga menziesii, assembly GCA_001517045.1. Taxonomy (NCBI): domain Eukaryota; kingdom Viridiplantae; phylum Streptophyta; class Pinopsida; order Pinales; family Pinaceae; genus Pseudotsuga; species Pseudotsuga menziesii. Next base: position 56,393 of record LPNX010692065.1, on the reverse strand, counting down.
TAAGAACCTTTGTTGGACAAGCTTCCCTGTTTATATTGTGTCTCGGCTCTGAGTTGGTGACAAAACTTGCCTTTGGTGAGTTGGATTGTATGCCTAAATCATTCTGGTCGGTTATCCCGATGTTTGGCACTATGCAGAACTCCCCCTGGTCACTTGAGATGTTGTTGGCTAAAACTGAAGCTCATGTACTACTGGTATTGGAAATGTTTGTATGCACCCATGGAAAATGAAAATGCTAAACTGTGTTTCTTAACATATGTAAAGAGGGCAAGAGCAATTAAATGCTAAAATACCCCTTGAAGAGTATAAGAAAAGGTCCAAAAAGCAATGGTTAAATATATGTTGACCTTATAAATTTGAATATGTCCCGAATGAAAGCTGCGATTAGCTGTGCTTTTAAGCACTAGTGAAGTCCCAAAGGGTCATATAGGCCAAAAAGGCCATGGAAATAAAATTGATGATCCTAATGAAACTAGATCAAGCTTGATGTAGTCCTGATGCCTAAGTTGAATAAGCACTCTCTAAACAACTCAACCATTTGTGAGGCATTGCCATTCCTTGTGTTGTTGTTTGTCTGACATTGGTTTTAGTGAGTTTTTCCTTTCCATATCCAAAGTGTCATGATGTTCAGTAGGAAGTCATCCTTTGCCCTAGCCTTGTAAAATTTCACCCTTCACCCTTCACTAGTAAATTGACTACAACTATGAAGTGAGTATAGCCCTAAAAGTCTAGTCTAAGTAATAATAAATAAAGCCTTATATATGTATTTGTTGATGTACCACCAGTAAAATGACTGCTACTTGTTGTGATTGTTGCCTAAATGAATTGTAGAGCATGTCTTAGCCTTATAACACTTGCAGCAAATGGATGATAGTCTGAGTTATATTATTGGTATTTGATCATTTACAGATGGGTATATTGTCTATTGGATATGGTTGATGATCAAGAAGAGACCTGAGAGGGATATGAGTATACACCCTAGATGGATTGAGACTCTCTGAGTCTAATGAGACAGTTTATTTCCAGTTCCCGGCACTTGCAGAGATGATTAGGCTCATTTTTCCTCTCTAATGTAGTTTTCCTTCACAGGTTGATTAGTCTAAGCAGGGAGATGTTTCAGTTGGATCTCCTAGGGCGTTGTATGGAACATAGGGGGTGCAACCACTTGTTTGTACCATAGTACCCCCATCCCAGAGAGCCTGGTGGGCTCAGTTTGACAACACAGGCACCCTATGAGGTTGTTTTGGCAAGTTCACGTTTCTCGAGGTAGATTAAAAAATGATTAAATGGCTATTAAAGAAATCAATTTGGACTACTGAGGCCAGAAAATGACATGGGATGAGTCATGATGATGAAAGTGATGTCCTCCACACCTTCTCCAGCAGTTGCAGCACCTGATTGGGCCCACACCTATTTTTTGGGGGCATTTTATATTATTTTCTAGAGCTTTTGGGAGGCTCACGATTTCCTCGAGGCACAAAGTCAAAGAATTAAAATATTATATTATTTTATTGTGCCATGGGGACACCCAGAGGGAGTTAATCAACACTCCATGGACCCACCATGTGCTTCATTTATTTCTTGTTGAGTGGGGTACCCTCTCGTTGGGTGTTTTAGTCCACTTTGGTACTTTATGGTTATATTGATCCATGTATTGTATGTTGAGCTCATCTCAACCATTGATTACAATATTTTATCTTTTAATCTTAGCCACTCGTTTTGAAAGTGGTTAGGATTCGGTTATGATTGTGGTTCTCTCATTTCTATTTAAAGAAGAGAGCTTCTCATTTGTAAGGGGTCTTTGGCTCTTAGATCTGAATAATAGAAAGATTTTTCTATGGATATTTTCTAAATTTGCTCTGCATCTAATGTTCTCAAATGGTGATTGGATAGTCTTCTGCTTCCTAGCATTGTGGAAATTCATGTGAGATCTATATTTTTTCTGCTATCATTGTCTTGTCTATAGGAGGGCATTTTGGCTGGAGCGTTTTTGCAGGGGGATCTCAACTCGTTCGGTTTTCTTCGTCTTGGATCAAGGGGTTTTCATTAGTTTCATTGTGATCTATGATTACTTCGTTTTACTTTCCTGTAGCATTTGGTTTATTTATCTTGTATTGGCAAATCTAATATTGTTGACGTTTGTTCATACAGGGTAGGGGGTGCATTGGTGGCTTGGGGCTTACATCCGTCATAGAAATCACTTGGATCTTCCAGAATTGATCGGGATAGCAAGGATCATCACTGTTAAGAATTCTACAAGCATTTCCACGTATGATCCAACAGGTAACTCTCTTCTCTTTAATAGATCTGAATCCATTGTACCTGTTTTCCTTCCATTTCTCTGAAAATCCTTAAAATACTTAAAAACCCTAAAAAGTACTAAATCTGGGAACCGTCTAATCTTTGGCCAAACCACTGTTGGGTTTCATAGATCAAGCATCCCCTTCACTGAATCTACTGCAACGCTGGTCAAATTCCTGCTGGTTTGACCTAGATCTGACTTTTAGCCTGAAAACTACATAACGCCCCCACTGAAAATTTGACCTGCTAGGGTTTTGACTTTTTCTGATTTCTAACTTCATAGACTGATAGATCGAGTCCCAAGCAGTCCAAATCACCCTCAATGCTATCCAGATTCATGGCAGTTTGACCTAGATCTGAGTTTTAGACTGAAAACAGTCCTAGCGCCTTCACTGAAAAATTGGATCTTTCCGGAGTTTACTTTTTCCGAAATCTGACAGGCTAGGCTGATAGATCAGGGCCTGAGCACTCTAGAACACCCCCAACGTTGAGCTAGTTCCTACCAGGTTTCCCTAAATCTGAAAAACTAACTTTCAGCCCCCTAGTCCCCCTCATCAGATTTTGACTTTTCTAGATCTGATTTTTCCTGAAATTTTCTGATTTGGGTTTGTAGATTGGGCCGTGAGAATCCAACGAAATCCATTGCTGGAATTATCTTTGAATTTCCCGATAAAGTCAAGGCCCCATTGCTGAAAAGGGGCAAGGACAACTACCGATGTAAGGGGAAGAGCAGCCAACTTCTGCTTCCGTATATAGAGCTGACACTCTTGGCAACACTTGACATGTATATGCACATCTGCAAAGATGGTTGGCCAATAGTATCTAGCTCGAAGGATCTTATGGGCAGTTGTATTCGCTGCATAATGCCCCCCACAAAATCCTGAATGGAATTCAGTCAAGATTTGTTTAGAATCTTGTTCATGCACACATCTAAGTATCACACTGTCTGGGTTCCTCCAACCCAAACCCTCTTGAGTGAGGCAATACCTAGCGGCTTTTAATCTTAGTGCCCTTCGTTTATGTCCTTTAAGGTGATCAGAGCAACATAAGTGCAACAGGAAATATATAATATCTGAGTACCAATGATTATCAAGCTCCCGTAATGCTGGTGTCATGCGTGATTCAGGCCCACTATTTTCACAAATCATATCAATAGCCTCCTCATTCTTTTGGGTTAACATCTTAGCTAGGCCTTGTCCTTTTACTAGTTTGGTAGGCTTAATCTCTAGATCATATTCCTGGATCTTAGATACCCATGTGCCTCTTGTTCCTAAGCAATCCTGTTGGGACAGGATGTCTTTCACTGCAGCATGGGGGGCATACCCTATAACTTTTGAGTAGCCAATGTATGTTCTAAAGTGCTTTAGATATTTTACTAAGGCATAGGCTTGCTTTTCCATGATAGTATATTTTAATTCTGAATTTTGTAGGGCTCTACTCATGAAGCCAATTGGTTGCTCGAACCCTTCGAAGTTCTTCTGGAGCAAGACCCCGGCAATATTATCTTCTGAAGCAAAAGAGAACACCATGAAATCTTTTGTGTAGTTTGGACTAACCAATACAGGTGATCTAGTGATAGCATCTTTTATGGTTGAAAAAGCCTCTCTCCCTTCATCAGTCCATACAAACATAGCATCCTTCTTGAGTAACCGTTGCATGGGTTTCATTAACTCAGCTAAGTTTGGGATGAACCTCCTAATGAAATTGATATGTCCATTAAAGGATTGAAGACTCTTAACATTTTTTGGAAGAGGTATCTTTTTTATTGCTTCAATTCTCTCAGGGTCGATCTTGACCCCGTCTTTTGATATGATGTGACCAAGAAGCTTCCCCTCATCTATCCCTAGGACAGATTTGGCTGGATTCAAGGAAATACCAAATTCTCTGCATTGTTCGAATACCTTCCTAAGATGATCAATATGGCTGGATCTCTCCTTTGAGAAAACAGTGAAATCATCTTGGTATATTTCAATGATTTTTCCTATCAATTCCTTGAAAGCATAATCCATGGCCCTTTGAAAAGTGGCCCCAGCATTTGTAAGACCAAAGGGCATTCTCGAATACTCAAAGGTTCCCTAAGGGGTTGTGAAAGTTGTTTTGTGTCTATCCTCATCTTTAATGACAACTTGGTTATATCCTGAAAATCCATCAAGCATAGACATCATTGTAGACCCAGTGACCCGTCGGAGGAGGGTCTCCATGTTAGGGAGTGGATAATTATCTTTTTGACAGGCTATGGTAAGATTTCTGAAGTCAATGCATATCCTGATGCTCCCATTCTTCTTTCTAACCACAACTAAGTTGGAGCACAATGATGAATGTCGAGTGGGTGCTATAATACTTGTTGCCAACATCTTTTCTAATTCCTGCTTGACAATAGGGGCCAACTTAGGGTTTATTTGCCTAAGTTTTTGTCGAAAAGGCTTAACATTTTGCATTTCAGGTTTAAGGGGGTGGTGTGTTGAAACACATCCTCCCTATAAGATTTTAACTCGTCATAAGTAAATGCAAATACATCCCTATATTCTTTGACTAAGTTTATCAATGCATTCCTTTCCTTTTCAAATGTCCCTTTTCCAATTTTTATAATTTTTGGATTTGTTTCCGACCCAATATTTATTTCAATGTAATCTCCCGGTTTCATCTGGTCGATGTTATTTTTCTTCCCATCTTGCCTGTCAAAGATGTTTTCCAGTTTAGTAAAGCCACGTGATATTGGATTGATGGGCTGGCTGTCTTCCTGATACTGCTTTCCTTCCTCCGGTTTATTTATGTTGAAATTTGAGAACTCATTTACGTTATGAATAAATTTCAAGATGTGTTCATCATCTTTGAAAACCTGCAATTGGTTCATGTTATCTAGGATTGATGGTCTATAGTTAATTTCAAGGGTACAGTCCCCATTCAACATCTCATCCGATGGTTGAAGGGTGGATGCCGCAACTGCCAATCTATCTGCCGCACTATTCTGCTCTCTAGGGATTGCTTCTATGTTTAGTGCATCAAAATATTCCATAGTGTCCCAAATTGCATTTCTATATCTTTTAAGTCTCTGACACTTGCATGCAAATTGACCTTTAATTTGTTGCACTATTAAATCTGAATCTCCTTTTATACTAAGCAATTTTATACCCATGTCCTTGGCAACTTCAACGCCTAGCAGAAGTGCTTCTTACTCTGCTACATTGTTCGTGGCCTCAAACTCTAACCTAAAAGCAAAGTTGAAAATCTTACCCTTGGGTGAGGTTATGATTATGCCAGCCCCTTTTCCAGCTCTAAAATATGCACCATCAAAGTTCATTCTCCACAACTCATCAACCTTTTCATCCTTTATCTCTTCATGGATAAGGTCCAAAAAGGTGGAGTTGATTTGATAGGTTCTGTGCTCATCAGTGTTGTAAACATACTCGTTCACTGGTCTTTGAGGGTTTTCAACATGGTATCTTTTTTCTTTTTCGGAATACAATTTAACAAGTGAAAACTCAGATGTTGGCACAGTGTCATAGGTCCAATCCATTTGGATTGATCCTCCTAAAGTGGCACCCCATTTCCTAGAAAGCAACATCCCCCACTTGTCTGGCACATCAATAACAAGGATGTCCATGGTGATCTGGATATCTGGATACTTAGACAATCTAACTAACTGATTCTCAATCATCCCTTCAACTTTAACCGGTCTAGATTCCATGGCACATACATTTTGGTATGGCCTTGTAGTTCTTGAGTCAAGCTGCTGCATGACCTTTTTGGTCATAATGCTAGAACTAGATCTTGAGTTTAACATACAATTGTGTAGAAGAAGATCACCCATCATCAATGATACATATAAAGGGGAATGATCTTCTTTTCTTGGGTTCCTAGTATGTAAAACTATGGGAGGAGCGGCAAAGACATTATTTGAGGTTCGCTCCACAGTATCAGAAAAAGTGACCTTCTTAGGGGTAGGGGCCTTTACAGGACTTAGAGGGCTTGGATCAGTTTGAGGATCAACATCACTTTGAGGCTCTAGGATTTTCAAGAGTTTCTCTCTTTGGCCAAGGATTTTGCATAATTCAAGGACTAGAATAGGAACTTTTGTATTTGCTAGCCAATTACCTAAGTCAAAACTTAAATCAACAATTTCTTTAGTTTCTACTTCTTTGGGAGGATTAGGAGTTGTTACCTTGGGAACATTCTGTGCAGAAGACCCATCTCTTGCTTTTCTTTGGTAAGTTATTCCTTTGAAGTTTTGAGTGTTGTTGATATGCTAGGCTGAAGGCATCTCACCATAGTATTGAGTTAAATTGTCAACCTTCCTTTCATAATGGTTGGCCTGTGGCCAATTTTCTGTGGAGATGCTAGGGATGTCATCTATGTTGTTGATGTAATCAAGCTTGCTTGTTGACGTACTAGGACCACAACCTTCAGGATGACCATGCTCTTGAACATAGCATGCATAGTGGCAACCAGATTCTTCGTGGAAGTCTCTACATGCCCTACAGAATGGCTTGTAATTATTAACCATGTTAGCAGCCTGTAGCTGATGAGGAGGCCTCTGTTCATGGTTGGGAGGCTTTCTTTGCCAAGTTGGCTTGGTAGGAAAGGTTCTTGGAGCAGGCTGAGTTTGAGTTCTTTCCATAGTTATCACCCTATTCTGTAATTCCTTCAACTGCGCTAAGTGTTTCTGTTCAGCTTCTTCCATGTCTTTCTTCATTTCCCTTTTCATTTCAATCATCTGCTTTTCATAAGCATCCTTCATAGCTGACAAAGGATCCTTATCTTTGGGTTCATTAATTTTCACAGGCGTTGAAGACCTTGAATAAACTTGGAGATTGGATTCCCTTGATGATTACATGTTCAAGTCAATTTTAATTGCCATTTCTTGAGCTTGGACCAAAGTAGTGGGCTCCTTGTCTCTTATCTGGTACTACATCTTGCCAGTAAGTGCCTCAATGTAATAGACCAGAATGGTTGGTGCAGTTGGGGCATAAGCAGTAGGGATAGCTTTTGACAATTCAATGAATCTAGTGTTGAACTCATCCATCGTTTCAATATCCTTCTTTTTGATGTTGGTCAGAGATGCAAGTTGATGCCGAGGTTCTTTCTTTTCACCGAACTTATTGGTGAAAGAGGTTTTGAAAGCAGCTAGAGTAGCAAAAGCGTTGTCTGGTAAATTTTTGTACCAGTCGCCGGCTTTTCCATCCAAAGATAGAGCAAATAACTTCATGTAGACATCATCATGCTGGCTTAAAGGATCACTGACATAGCCATTGATGCATCTGTAAAAGTTCCTGAGGTGCATGGCGGAAGTTGTGGCATCAGTGCCGGTATACATTGGGATTTTCTCGACAACTTTGTCTGGAAGACAATGGGGTTGACCTACTATCTGAGAAAAATCAAGTTGAGTAAAATACTCACCCATTATGTCGGAAACACAAGTGTTATTGTTTTCTTGAAAATTATTTTCTAGAAATAAACTATGGATGTCCGACAAAGACTAAGATCCAAGATCTTCAAGGATCCTACGAGAAGCAAGTTTATTTAATCTCCTCCTATAAACCTTTTTAGGCTCAGGGATAAAACTAAGTAAACCTTCAGAGTTTCTTTTGGTTGAATACCTTGGTAAATTTAAAGACAGTGGGGTCGCCAGATGGATTTCAAGTCTAATATCAGTGAATTGATTAAACTAAAAATCTATCAAACAGGTAAAAACTAGAAAAAACTAAGGTCGTCCAGGAACAAATAATTTGTCCCCAGCAACGACGCCAAAAGATGCTGTCCACCGATTGCACACCAGCAGCAGAAATCTTTTGAAAGTTGTCTCCTCACTTGAGAAAATGGGAGAGGTGTGGCCTTGGGGGCAAGCACAGAGCCAGGTACTATCACCTACTCCTAGCTCCTCCGTTTAGGCTAACTCCTAACAAAGTCAAGGGGGGTCGTCCCTAACAAAGAGTTTTCTATGGCTCAATGTGTTTAAGTGTTTTTGATGTTATGATGTAGATAGGTGTTTTTTAGGAGTTTTTGAATGATTACAACTTTATAATAAAATGAGCAATCCACATTGCGATTACAAAACACAAGATTTGAGACGAACAATACAAAGATGACTTGGAAATTGAAGGCATCCACAAATAGATAATGATTTAAGAAAACATTAGGGACAAATGGTCCAAATCAAGGCGATGCATGGAAGTTTAAGACCAGTGCCAAAATGGAGTCAAAAAGTGCTTGTGAATGCTGGAATACAAGTCTCAATAGTAGTGTTTGTGAGATTGTTTTGCAATTGTTCTTGGTTTATTTTATTGTAAATTTTAAGGATGATCTTGCTTAAAGTGTCTAGGAAACCTAACCGGAAATACTTTCAGTGGCTTCGTTCGAAGTCATGACGGACTTGTCTGGAATCACAAGCTAGGTGTTCAAAGAATTTAACCAGCGAGTGTCCAAATTGGGTTGCCCGGCGCCCACACTTGGAATTTGCCCACTACCTGAGTATTTATCGAGATAACGCCGGTGCGTTGGTTATGGGATGAAAGTTTTATTATGTCATCACTTGCAAGATTAAAAAATCCAATCACCGTTCTAAGTATGAGTCCAACTTTGAAAGTTGGCAGAGCATACTAGGTGAGGGATAGCAACAAAGTAAATTTTAGAAAGGGGAGTGTGAGTTGCAAATTTTAAGTTAGGAGCACATAGTTCAACTCTCCGACAGAGAGCGCTCTTGATTTCGTCTTATGACGGAAGTTCAAGAGACTTTAACTATTCTATATGCCTAATGCAAGGAAAATGCAAATCTAACTATGCTCTCCGACAGAGAGTGCTCTTGAATTAGGTTATGGCAAGTTCAAGAGACTTTGGTTTATTTTGAGAGACAAT
>LPNX010692065.1:17582-38592 GCA_001517045.1 Pseudotsuga menziesii | reverse complement strand
CAGGAGCTACTTTCCAAAGGGCCATGGATTATGCTTTCAAGGAGTTGATTGGCAAAATCATTGAGATCTATCAAGATGATCTTACTATATTTTCGAAAGAAAGATCCAGCGATGTTGGTCATCTCAGGCAGATTTTTGAGCGATGTAGGAAGTATGGTATTTCTTTGAATCTGGCTAAGTCAGTGTTGGGCATAGAAGAAGGAAAACTCTTGGGACACATCATCAATAAGGACGGTGTCAAGATTGACCCTGAAAGAATAGAGGCCATAAGAAAGATTCCCCTACCTAAGAATGTAAAAGCCCTCCAATCCTTCAATGGTCATATAAATTTTATCAGAAGATTTATTCCTAACTTGGCCGAATTAATGAAACCTATGCAGGCCTTACTTAAGAAGAATGCCAAGTTTGTATGGACTAGTGAAGGAAGGGAAGCCTTTGATTCTATAAAGAATGCCATTACCAGGTCTCCAGTCTTAGTCAGCCCAAATAACACGAAAGATTTCATGATCTTTTCCTTTGCTTCAGAAGACACTATTGCCGATGTGTTGCTCCAAAAGAACTTCGAAGGGTTCGAGCAACCTATAGCATTCATAAGTAGAGCCTTGCAAAATTCCGAATTAAAGTATACTATCATGGAAAAGCAGGTTTATGCCTTGATTAAATCTTTAAAATATTTCAGGACCTATATTGGGTATTCTAAAGTTATTGGATATGTTCCCCACACTGCAATAAAGGACATCCTATCTCAACAGGATTGTTTAGGAATAAGGGGTACATGGGTGTCCAAGATCTAGGAGTATGACCTTGAAATAAAGCCTACTAGGTTAATCAAAGGTCAGGGCCTTGCCAAAATGCTTACCCAAAAGAATGAAGAAGCTATTGAAATGATTGTCGAGAATAATGCTTCTCAGCCAGCCATGACTCCTGCCCTTCAAGAGCTTGACAATCATTGGTATTCCGATATTATTTTCTTCCTTCTCCATCTCACTTGCCCAGATCACGTCAAAGGTCACAAGCGTAGGGCTTTGAGACTCAATACTGCTACATATTGCCTTACCCAAGAGGGTCTGGGTTGGAGGAACCCAGATGGTATCATACTGAGGTGCATAAACGAACAAGATTCCAATAAAATCTTGGCAGAATTTCTCTCAGGATTTTGTGGAGGCCTTTATCCAGCAAATACAACTTCCCACAAGACCTTGAGAGCCGGATATTATAGGCCCACCATTTTCGCAGACGTTCATAAACATGTCAAGTGTTGCCAAGATATTAGCTTTTCACTGGGAAGCAGAAGTTGGCTGCGCTTCCCCTTACACCTGTTGTGGTCCTTGCCCCCTTTCAGCAATGGGGGCTTGATTTTATCGGCAAATTTAAGGATAACTCTAGCAATGGTTTTGGTTGGATCCTTACAGCAGCCGATTATTTCACCAAGTGGGTAGAGGCCATACCCACTAAAAATGCCACTAAGAAGGTTGTTATAGATTTCATCGAGGAAAGAATCATCACCAGATTCGAAACTCCCCTAAAAATAACAACCGATAATGCCAAGGCTTTCAGTTCCGAAAAGTAAATGATCTCTGTTTTAAATATGGCATTATCCTATCCCACTCATCTAATTATCACCCACAAGGCAATGGACTGGCTGAGTCCACAAATAAAAACCTAATGACTATCCTTAAGAAAACTGTGGGTGATAATAAAAGATCATGGGATAGCAAGATTAAGTATGTTGTGTGGGCAAATAGGATTACCAAGAAGAACTCAACTGGGAAATCCCCTTTTGAGCTAGTGTATGGACTCACAGCCACCCTTCCAGTCAACATGCAGATTCAATCTTCGGAATGTTAAGAGAATATGGCACAGAGCAATCAAAAATGGAACAGAGAATCAATCAGATCATAGAGTTGGATGAATCTAGAAGAGTTGCCCTTGATCAATCACTCAAACATCAAGAAAGCATGAAGGGCACTTTTGATAAGTTAGCTAGGCCAAGATCTTTCCAAATAGGGGATACTATTCTCTTATGGGATAAGAGAAGGGAGAAGCCTGGGAAGCATGGAAAGTTTGATAGCCTTTGGAAAGGCCCGTTTATCATCCGCGACACTACTGGCACCAATTCTTTTCTCCTTAACACCATGGATGGAGAAACATTAAACTTGCCCATGAATGGCCAACACTTGAAGCCCTTCTATCAAAACAACCTCCAAGATGACCAAGGGGTCATCCCAGGGCTTTTCTAAACCCATCCTTGTTGTATTTTTTATGTACTTTAATTTTGTACCATATTTTATGTATGATATCCATGTAGAATGTTGTATCTTAACTGTTGTATATTAGCATTTGTATCAAATTTAATTTATATGCTGAAAAAGAAAAAAGTTTATTTTATGCACTTTGATTTGAAAAGCAAAAAATATTTTTCTGGTATTTCATCATAGCTTATTTTTTATATTATATACATGGGACTAAGACACTTCTATTTACATACAGGTACCGGAGATTCCTGCATTCTCAGGCACTCTCTTTGATCAATAAATCAAGCGAGTACTTGTCCCATAGTTGGAGCCAGATGTTACCAACTTATTTGTACCATAGTTGGGTTACCTGAAGAGCCAACAGTTGACAAACATGATAATTGTTTGTTTCTAGTGTATCAGTTGATCCGCCTTTGTGCCTAGCCAGTTTTGGCTAGTCAGTTTTTTTTTGGAATAATTATCACCATGGCCCCGCGGGGTTTGTAATAAAATGTACTAGTAGAGTGTTTTTGAGTGGTTCGATCTCCTAAGACGTAGATTTTTAACTAAGGTATTCTAGGGAGTTTTTTGCCCTTGACAATTATGCTTTGCCTATAGCCGAGTATAATTGACGAGGTTTTCTCCCGCTTCCTCCAAAGCTGGAATGCCCGATTTTGAATTCTGGGCCCTGGGGGGTTATTAGAGGCCAACTGAGTATGTATAAACCTACTAGACATTATTAGAATAGACTATGGTCATGTCCTAAGTCACCAGGACCCTCAGAAAAAATTCCGGAAAAATTTTTACCGGACGTGTCAATTTTTTAATTTTTTAACTTTTCCTAAATTTTTAATGAAATTTTTCCATAATTTAAATGGAAAAATTCAATTTGTAATAAGTCAGCCATCCGGGGTCCGTTTTCAGTAATTGAAGGCTCTAACTTTAAGCCAAAAATCATTCATGATCAGCCAGCCAGCTAGCACCAAGTTTCAGATCATCATTCAGCCACATAACTCATAATTTCTCAAAAAAGTCAGTTTTGGGGAAATTATTGATTAAAATAATAAAAATGATTATTTTGGAGAAAATCCAAATATCTCCAAATTAATCCGAATTTAGCGAAATGAAATGTAGAATGACATGGCATCGGGCATTAATGATGATTGGAGTTAACAAAACTCAGCTTCAATCAGCATTCAATGAGCATTGAGTCCTCATCCACTTGGCCAATTCGCCTCCTTCAGTGATGACCACGCTTGGGTGAGTTGGAGCTTGCTCATTGGCCGAGTGATTTGATCGAGGTTGAACTGAGACATGTATTGATGAGTTCTAGGTATGGGCTCCTCCTTACCTAGCTCTAAGCCTCTCCAAACCTTCACGCCTACTCTTCCTCACCCTCACGTGTGCTCTTCCTCTCCTTCACGCCCCAGCCTTGGAAGCTCACGTTTTTGCTTATGGAGGGCTCATATGGTATGGAGATTGGTTGGTTAGGGTTGGAGTGGGGGTGCCTTGCCTAGGTGGAGGCCTCCCCTCACTCTTAACTCTTCATCTTAGGTTTGGCTCATCAAACATGGCTTGATCATTAGGTTTGTGCCCTCCCTGCGTGGTGTGGTGTTAGGGTTTTGGGCTTTCTTTCATTGTATAAATAGAGGCTCCTTTAGCTCTACTGGGATGGAACTTTTGTTCTGGAGTTACTCTGCAAAAATTGTATTAATCTTTGCTTAAGTTTTGGTATTAGCAAGGTTCACAGGTTGAAGAAAGGTGTGAGTTCAGCTACATCTAGCCCAAACTTTAAGCAACCGGTTGTTTAACACTTTGTGATTGCAGGGCCTACAAGGATCGTGTTCTTCTCATATGAAAGAAAGTCGGAGTCTTCTTCCATCTCTTGTGTTCCGTCCACAAGAAACTTCCTTCTCTTCCCTTCTATTTAAATATTTTTTGCATTGCTCAAAGAATAGATCCAAGCTTTCAATACTCATATTTAGGTCTATCTTTTAGAGCTTTGTTAGATCTAGTTTCATTCATTAGATCTAAGGAAAATTTTGTTCTTTGCATGTAAAATTTCAAAAAGAATTCCAAGTACAAAATTTTTCCAAATTTTTTTTTGTTTGCATTGTCTTTCCTATCATCTTTTAGTAACTGATTTTTTACTTTTGTGACAGGTACAGCGAAAATGCTGACGAAATTTTGAAAACTCAAGCTTAAAAAGACCCATAAATCCCCTCTTCTCTTTTCCCTTTTCTGCGGCTTGATCCAAAAGCCTGCCAAGAATAAGAAAAGAAGCGAAAAAGGAACCAAAGGAAAGCATTGTAAAAAGATTAATAAAAGAGCAAGTGGGATTACGGCTCCCACGCCCCTCTTCCCCCATTTGGGGGAAGCTTGTATCATCTCCTTATTTTTATGTTTTGTTTAATAATTTGCTAAAAGTAGAACAAGATATAATAGTTTCAAATTGTTAGAATTTTGCTTCTCATTGAAGTTAGATAGTTTATTTCTAAAAAGTTCATCTTTCATAAAGTAGAAAAGATAAAAAGTTTCCGGTTTTATTGTTTAGTTAGTTCAAAGTTTTGTTTTCTTTTTTTGATATAATATTGCAAAACCTAAAAAATACCAAAATCTCTTGAATCTCACCATAAGGTGGATCAAGAGTGCTCTCTATCAAAGAGTTGCTTTTCTTTTGTTATCTTTGTTTGGTTTACTTACCCCCATGCTCTCCTAATTAGGGCCTAAAAAACCTGAAAGAGATTCATGGATAGATTAGTTCTTTAATTTTCCTTAAGATTAATCAATGAACTGCTAAAGTCTCTTTAACTTGCCATAACCCAAGTCAAGAGCACTCTCTATCAGAGAGCATAGTTAGATTTGCATTTTTTCTTGCATTAGGCATATAGATTAGCTAAGTCTCTTGAACTGTTGTCATAAGACAAAGTCAAGAGCGCTCTCTGTCGGAGAGTTTTAATTAATTTACTTAATAAAACTTTTCAACTCACATTCCCCTAATTAATTTACTTCGTTGATTCTCCTTCACCTAGTATGCTCTGTCGACTTTCGAGTTGGGCTCGTACTCAGAACGGTGAACGGACTTGCTAAGTTCGCAAAGAAAAACATAATAAAATTTTTACCCATAACCAACGCACCAGCGTTGTGGAAAATTTCCTAAGTTTTTCTTAGTAAAGGCGCCTGAACTACCCGTTGTCTAAGATTCTCAGCTAACTGGTCAATCTTCGCGATACCAACCTGGGATATTGGGCGGGCCGTCATGTCTCCAACGGATTAACTTGGAAGATTTTCTCGGCTATTGAAAACCTTTTGCGGAAGCCCTAAGCAAGATCATCTAAAAAACTTTAAAATTAACCAAGATTAAGCGCAATAAACATTCACTGGCATTATTTTGAGGTTCACATCTTTTAACGCTCGAACCATCTCTGATAAATTGACTCCATAGGCACTGGTTCTATCTTTTACGCACTATTGATAATCTGGGCCATTTGTCCATTGGATGTTTTGATTAAAAGTTTATATCTGTGAATGCTTGATCATTTCGTGAGTTCTCAAATTATTGTCTATCTTCTAATTCTTGTGATAGCAACGTGGATTGCTTTGTCTTGTGTTTAGAATTCATAATAAATAAACATATCTCATCATAATAACTCCTAAACAACACCCATTCGCATCCGTAACCATTAAAAACACTTAAACAACTTAAGAGCCATAGAAACTCTTTTGTAGGGACTACCCCCCTTGGCTGCGTTAGGAGTTAGCCTAAACGGAGGAGCTAGGAGTAGGTGATAGAACTTAGCTTTGTGCTTGCCCCCAAAGTCACACCTCTCCCACTTTCTCAAGTGAGGAGACAGCTTTTGGAAAGTTTCTGCTGCTGGTGTGCAATCGGTGGACAACAGTGATTAATTGCAGCAGACCGTACACTATCGGACCGTACCAATCCGTACTGTTTTCACACGTGTGCACAGATTTTAAGGTGAATTTAATGAGCAGTTCGTACAATTCTATCAGAGAATTTTTGGCCGAAATTTCGTGGAAGGAATGAGAAAAGTACTGTTGTGTCAGGTTTGTAAATTTTGTCTGAAAATTAATAAAAACTCTCTCACTTAGAAAACAAGTTTTCCCTTAGGGGTTTTTTCCTGGACCATTGGTCAAACACAAGCGTGTTAATTTTTCATGTGTTTAACTATCTTGAAGTTTTTGAGTTTTAAATTTCCAGTATAAAAAAAATTATGAATTGTTTGATTTTGAGAAAAAGAACCTCATGTGTTTCAGTCAGGTTAAATTTTGTTAAAATTTATGCATTGAAAGGGTTGGGCATTAAACCATGCAAAGAAGCCTAAAGGCTTGAAACCGGGTTGGGGAAACTTTCAAAAACTTCCAATGAAAGATTCCACCCTAGCTAGACAAGGAGGAAGATCCATCCAGGGTTTTCGCTTGAGTTTCATCTTTATGTGTTGTTGAGTGTTATCAGTGATTTGTAGTTGTTATAGCAGCCAATAGATTATGTTGTTGTATCCATCCATTTCATAATAAAAATGTCAGTGTTATCTTTCCTATCTGGGGTATGATTGTTGAATCCATGAAAACTATTAAGTCTGTTGAATTCTAAATGGGATCTAAAATTCTACTTTTGAAGTCCAATGAGAATGGAACCACTCTCAAACATCCTGAAACAATTAATGTTTATGTAAAATTTAAGTAAAAGGATATTGCCAGTTAGTGTTACCAAATACTACTTAGTGACTAAACAGAGCAGATTTTTTATTACAGTTAGCACAACCGGTTCAAGTCGGGACCCAACCGAATTGACCGGCTCGTTACCAAATTGGCACCAACTTTGCCAGTTTAGTACTGAACTGATCAACCGATCCGGTTTGAAGGCCAAGTCGACTCATTGGAAGGTCAACTCGGACAACTTGGCCAAATCCGAGTCCGAGTTGACCAACTTTTTTAAACAAAGGTTAATACCTTTCCTACTAAATTGTCATTTATATCTGTTATCACCTAAGTTACACTTAGGGGATTTCCAATGAGCCGCCAGAGCATTCTTCACTGTCAGTGCTCAAAAGTTTCATGGTTACATCAGGACCAGTTGTGCTCCGTTCTTTTTAATAAAATGCATGTTCATACCCCTTGGAAGCGTTGTAATAAATGGTCTAACACGACAAACTTTTTGTAAAGAAGTTCGCTCCCTAGGACTTGGCTATCAGGCTGATTATTCCAAGGTTTTTTTTCCCTTGTCAATTATGCAATGCCGAATAAGTGATGTATAATTTTCGAGTTTTTCACCGCTCTTCCAAAGCTAAAATTTCCGTCTTGGTGGTTAGGCCTTGGGAGGTTATTAAAGTTCATGTGTCGATGTATATAAGCGTGTTAGGCATTGGTATTGATTTGTATGGCCATGTACTAGGTCCCCGTAGAGTTTCGTTTGTTCTGAGAAAAAAAGAATTATGTTTTTTAGGCCATTTTTAATGGTTTAAATGGAAATTTTCAAAAGGTAAAAAAAGTGTGATCTAGAGTCCGTTTTTGGCATGTTTTGGCTCGTTTTCAAGCTCAAAGCACCTCCTTCACCTCAAGACCCACTTTTCCCATGCTCTGGGCGACTGTATCATCCTATATGGCATTATTTCGCTTAAAAGGCTACAAAACATAAAAAAAAGCTAAATTATGACAATTGCACAAAATCAAAAGTTTGAGAAAAGTCAAAAATCAATATTTTAAAAGAGGAAATGGCATGGCTTGTGGGTCCTTATGTCATGCGATCATTTTCGAGTTGTGATGGTAACTCAAACTTTGGGTAAAAGGTTAACATTTTGAAATGTTTAAAAGGGAGGGTGATGTCAAAATATGAAGGTTGCACTAGCATGAGGGTGGACCCCTCTCCATGGATTAAAAATAAACTTAAAGAACTTTGGTTAGAGTTATTACTATGGAGAAATCTTGGAGCTAGCGAATGCTTGTGTAAGGATGACATCAACCATCATGCTCTCACGCTAACCCAAGGTCAAAGTCACGATTATGTATTAAAGGGTGGATCCCTCTCCATTTTTGGTGATAAAAAACCTTGGTTATGTTTTGTAATATATCATGTGATTGAAATGAGGAAGAGATAGCGAATGGGTAGAAGATAAAATAGCATGTATTGAGGGATTGACGCCAACGTGTGGATTTGTGAGTTGGTTGGTGGAGAATTACATGTGTTGGAGAAGTGGCGCTTAGCCACATCCAACCAATCCCCTTTTCACTCGGTAATCTCAAGTGAACTCATGTCTACTTCAGTTGGTTGGTGCACCCCTGGGGGGTTTGTATACTCTAGAAAAGCAAGGCCTTCTTCCGCATTCCAGACGGAAGCAAGGAACCTTTGCTCAAGCAATTTGTTTATAGTTATCATTTGAATAAAGTTGAAGGCTTTGGAGGCTTACGAGTGTGATTCTGTGGGTGCATAATTTTGGTGGATGAGGTGATATTGTTGCATTTTTGTCATGCTTTATTTTTTCAAAATCGGTCTGGATTATAAGGTTATATTAAAGCACGTAGAATAAATATTTGCAGTTGTCAATTTATTTACTTACTCTTTACTCTTAGCGATTTACGAAGGCCTGTTTTATTAAGTTGTAGCTCATGCATTTTTTATTTCTAACCATGAAAAGTACCAGATCTAATATATTTGTTGCAAGTGTGAAAGCTTTTGTTTGCAGATCACAATCCCGAGTTAAAGGTTGAGCTAAGATGCATCTTCTTTTCTTGGATCTAGACCAAAACACTTATGGTTTCACCTTTAAACTTCCAAGTTTTCCAAGAGATTCAAACTTGAGTAGTTGTTCCCGCTTCTTTCGACAAAAAACCACAACTCTTTCTCAGTTACTTTATTTTTGCTAGTTAAAATCAAATCTATAAGGCTAATCATTCTTGTTTTACTCTCTCTCATTTCTAGATCTAGGAAGTGTTTCAATTTTACATTTAAAAGCTTGGATCTAATTAGTACTTGAAGTAGCATAATAGTTCTATCTTTGCACAATTACTAAGTGTAAGTTTTTAGTGTATTTTATTGACTAACCTACTAATTTATCAATCATTAGCTCGCTGGTTTTTAGCAGGTCGAAGGAAAAAGAGGAATTGCTACCGAATTTTCATATTTTTGGTCATCCGGAGTAATCCAAAATTCCCCCTTCTTCATTCACCTTCTTTGGAATGCTTTGTAAGCCTTTTTTATCACTTTCCAAGATCAAAAGGAAACCCCATTCATAAAAAAGCATATTGTAATAAAGTTAATAAAGAGCAAGTGAGAGAACGGCTCCCACACCCCCCTTCCCCCATTTGGGGGACGCCTGTATCGCCCAATGTATGATTGATCTTTGATTACCGCTTTCTTTTAAGTTCTAGATTAGTTCAAAAAAAATTTGCATCTAGTTAGATCTAATTACCAGTATTTATGTGTTTGTTTTATTTGTAGATCTAACCTAGTCTTGACCTCCGGAGTAAGGCTTTGTCCCGAAAGAGATCCCTGATTGTAGTTTCGTCTGTCAAGGGCTGCATACATTAAATTTTCCTTTTCTTCAAAATTAGAATTAATATTTGCCATTCCGATGTATGCTCTTGCCCATCGAAGGTTCGCCCTGAGCTTTGGGATAATCAAAAGCAGGAATGCGCACTAATTGATTTCTCACATCTAACTAAGCAAACTCATTTTAATAAACAAACAAACACATTACACTTAAAATCCTTAAAAATTTACCAAGGCTCCATTGTGTATGCTCTGCACCGTTGCGGTTCGACCGAACAGTTGGATGCATCAAAAGCAACGTGGGTGACTAGCTTAATTAGTTTTCACATTCCATGTGAAAATCCAATGCCTCTATTTGATCCATTGCGGTGGAAAAATCCACAAAGGAAGTGGGAACAACCGGGTAGTGACCTCAATACACTGTTAAGCTACACCCTTGTTGGTGTAGTGTTGAACACGTCTCAGAGACTCCACCCAGCCCACATATTCTTTGCGGGGGTCCGCATTGGATAAAGGTTTTGGACATACTCCTCGAACCTTCGGGTATATTTGGAGTACCCTTTCCCCTTAAGTTAATCAACTCATCTCCATATTAATTTAAAACTAACCAAGAGCATTTGCAACACCCCTTTTACCTTTACAACAACACTCTTTATCTGTGGACTCTATTTTTGGAACTGGTTTTACATTATACAATCATTTGTTTCTATGTGCTTCACAATGCACATATCATGTGTTATTTTATATGTTGTTGTGTTTTAAATATTTATGTTAAATATCTTGTTCAATTGTTTATTTCTTGTCAAAACTCATAAAAAACAACTAAATCTTCATCACACTAAAGCCTTAACAACCTTAGCAACTAATAGGGTCTACCCCCCTTGCCTTCGTTAGGAGTTGGCCTAAACGGAGGAGTCCAGAACAAGGTGACAACCTTGACTTGAGACTTTACCCCAAGGACACACCGAGTGGCTTGAAGATTTTTGCCACGTTCCCCCTCAGGTGTGTGAAAGGCGGCAACATTTTTTTGGCGTCGTTGCCAGGGATAAATTTGTTTATTCCAGGAGTCGACTTACCTTTTTATTTTAGTAGTTTTTTACCTTTAAAAATAAAATTTGATTGATCTAGTCAACCTCTGAATTGAACTCGGTCCATCTGGTGACTCCACTGCCCTTAATCCCACCAGGGTATTCTAGTAGAAGAAATTTTGAAGAATTATTTGATCTCATACCTGAGCCTGAAAGGGCTTATAGGAGGAGGCTAAATCAGCAATCTTTTTGTAGAATCCTTGAGAATTTAGGATCTGAATCGATTTTGAACATCCATCTTCTTTTTGAAGAACAAAATAGGAGTAGTAACTTGCCTGAAGAAATGACTGATTATTTCAACCCCTTGACTTTACTCGGATAGTAGGTCAGCCTCATGCTATACCAGACAAAGCTATCGAGAAACTTCCATCCTTCCAAGGAAACAGTACCACCACTGCTACTGCTCACTTACAAGCTATCTCCAAATGTTTCTTCAGTTGGGTCAGAGACGTTGCTCAACAACACGATGATGTGTATATGAAACTTTTTGCCTTATCTTTAGAAGGAGATGCTTATGATTGGTACATAGGCTTAAATGGCAATTCCTATGCTACATATGTTGAGTTCTTGGAAGGATTTAAGGAAAGATGGGGAAATAAAAAAGAACCTTGCCATCAACTAGCTTCCCTCCATACCATAAAAAGAAGTGAAAACGAAACTATGGAGGAGTTCAACAAAAAGTTTCAGGAAGTTGTGAAAAGCATCCATTCCAATTCAAGCCACTCGACAAATCCATCCTTGTGTACTACATGGAAGCCTTGAGCAGAGAACTGAGATACCAACTTAGGGATAAAGAACCAAGCGATCTTAAAAAGGCTCAAGAACTAGCAATTAAGATTGACCAAAATATGCAAGCTTTGGGAAAATCAAACATTCCTGGATACACAAGAGCCCTTATCCCTCCTAAGCAACAAGAGATTAAGGCTAAGGATTCCACGAATCACATGCAAGAGGCTTATGACAAGAAAAAAAAGAGATGAATGATAGGATGGAGGTCTTACAAGCCGATTATGCAAATCAACTAAAGAATATGCAAAATCGTGTAATAAACATGGAAAGAGCTCAAACCAGTAAGAAGAATTTTCCTCCTATGGGAAATTGGGTTCAAAATAAATCCCCACAAGAGAAAAGGCCCCCTAATCAACTAGATTCCACCAACATAGTTGAAGAAATCATTCCCTACTGTAGACCCTGTGAGGCCCTTCATGAAGAGTCCACCTGTTACATGGCCCGTCAAATCTTAGAGCATGGTTTCCAGAAGCAAGTGATAGTGAAGATTATTCAAGAGAGCCTGGGTATGTCAACACAGTAGGACAACTCCATCCAGTCACCATAGAAACCTGGAGTCAAGCAAGAGAGTACAGTCAACAATTGGATAACCTTACTAAGAACTTTGGTGCTAATCCTACAACCGAACAAATTAAAGAAATTGCTAAGTTCAAAGGCCTCACCTATCAAAGAAGGGATAATCCAGGAACTTCAAAGAATAAATAGCATCCTCTTAAGGTAACCACTCCCCCTGATTCAGATAATGTAGGTCTTGATTTGGGCACTTGGTTTTCAAAAGCTAAAGTGTCAATCCTTGCAAGTGAAATAGTTAAAATTCCAGATCAAAGAGAAAAATTGTTGAAAGTCTTAAACACTCCATCTCCCAAAAGGGTAAATTTTAAAGAACCTTTAGAAGAACCTCCTCCAACTCAAAATAATGTCCTAGATGATCCAGTTGTAATTTTGTGTACGATGAATTCAAGAAAAGAAGATCATCCCCCTTTCTATATATAATCAATGATGGGTCATCTTCTTCTACATAATTGTATGCTTGATTCAGGATCCTCTTCCAATATAATGACTAGGAAAGTTATGGAACAATTGAACTTAAGAACAACTCAACCTTATCGAAATGTCTGTGTTATGGATTTCAAAGAAGTAGATGTAGTAGGAATTATCCTAAATCAACAGGTGAGACTGGCTAAGTACCCAAATATTCCCATAGCCATGGACATTCTCGTGATTGATGTGCCAAATAAATGGGGGATGTTGTTCAGAAAGTGGGTTGCTACCTTGGGAGTGTTGCCCACCTATTTCGACTAGGTGGCAACTCCACGTACTTGAAGATGTACATAGTTGTACAAATTGTACCTTGGAAAAATCTGAGGATTTTTTTCACTTCTGCAGGGCAGTTGCCCCATTGTAAAACGAAATGTCCGCTCCCCTGCGTGGGAAAATTAATGTAATTATATGTGCTAGTATGGGTCATATGGTATGGATGCCACACCATGGAACTGGTTGTTAGGGAAGTCCCCTCATCGAGCGTTTTTTCCCTTTCCAATTGATCTTGTTGAGTAAACGATTTTAATTGGTTTGGTTTTTCACTCAAAATCCTCCAAAGTGGTGACGGACGTTCTAACAGTCAAGTCCATGAGGTGGCTAAGATTTCAAAGTGTTATTCATGACCATGCTAGACATTTGTATAGAGTCTTGCGGAGATTCGTTATGTTGTTGTATTTTTATTAATTTTTTCTAGTTAATTAAATTCACCCCTTGGTGGTTAATTAACTCAGTTTTGATGTAATAATGTAATCACTCAAGCAATGGCATTTTGTAATAGGGGCTATGAATGCCAAGTAAATTGCTATGAAACCCCCTAAGCCACTGCTTCGAGTCCCATGTCATTCTGATAAGTGGTTGAAGAGATAGACCAATTTTGGTGAGAAGGGGTCTATCTCCCCTAGGGAATTAATTAATTTCCCTAGTCAAAAATTC
Source organism: Pseudotsuga menziesii (assembly GCA_001517045.1). Lineage (NCBI taxonomy): Eukaryota > Viridiplantae > Streptophyta > Pinopsida > Pinales > Pinaceae > Pseudotsuga > Pseudotsuga menziesii. Next base: position 25,000 of record LPNX010692065.1, on the reverse strand, counting down.
ACATTATTTGATTTTGAAGGAAAAAATCAAATAATGCCATGGTAATTTTGTTTGGGGGTTGCCAAACCCAGGAAAATTTATTCCAAATTTTTCCACCCCCCCATGGCCAAGATATTAATTTTTGAAGTTTATTTTTAAATTTTTCCTTAGTAAAAATGGGGAAATTTTAAATTAAATTTTAAAAAATTAAATCTAAGGTGGATTAAATTTTTAGCCTAAGTCTAAAGGTTGAAATTTTATTTTTGAAAAGGCTAAAGTCTATCCTAAAGCAAATGGCTAAACTCCAAGCTAAGTTTAAAGATGGCTTAACCCCTCTCTAAAGGGGGCGTCCAATGTAAAAACCCCAAGTTAGAAGGGGCGCTAGGGTGGAAAGCCACCAAATTCGGAGGCGCTACATGGTGAAAAGGCTCCAAATAAGAGGGCGCTATCAAAATAAAGGGAGGCGTCACATATTAAATGAAGGAGGCGCTATTTTAGTGGGGCGCTAGTCACATTTAGAGGGCGCTACCCATATTAGAGGGGCGCCACAATAATAGAAGGGCGCTAGCACCATTTTAGAAGGACGCCATTATAAAGTCAAAGCTATATTTGGAGGAGCGCCACCAAACTTGGAGGAGGGTGCCTAGTTGGGCCCACGTTTTTCCACATCTACTCATCAAAAAAAAAAACTAAGGGTGGACATTCAGTCAAAACCCTAGATCTAAGGGTGGAAAATGTGAAGACATGGATCAAGCATCTTAGCCATTGATTAAAAAGCAATCTAAGGGTGTAGATTGATTGAGAATGCTAAAAAGTCAAAAACATAGATCTAGTGGTGGAGATTTAACCTAGATCTAGATCTAATCTCAACCATTGATCTTCAAGGGGTTGGGGTCTTCCTCAACTATAAAATGGGGGTCTCATTCCCTCATTTCAGAGGATCTCTCATGCTATTGTTATGATGCCGGAATATCTCCCCACTCTTCTCTCATATTCTTCTTGCCATTGTAATGTTCTTGCCCCAGTTGGGCCATAATACAAGCAATCTTTGGAGGAAATTTTGGTGTCTTTTCTACATTGCATGCTTCTTTGTAAGGTAACCTGCTTTGTATTTGTTTTAGTTGCATTGGTATTAGCTTAGATAGCTCTCCACAAAGTATTTTGTGGAGAGACTTGTAGGTAGAAGTATTTCTATCTGCATTTGTGAGTAGATTAGTAAGATTCTACAAAGTATTTTGTAGGGTTTATTTATGTGCTCACCTCTTTGCTTACATTTTGCAGCTCTTATAAGTATACTTGCAGGGATCTAGAACAAAGGAGCACTTTCTCCATTGACTAAAACTCAGTTTTTCATTTTCGCACTTTTGCTTAAGAAGGTTTTGAAACTCGGTTTTTATCACTGTATAGTGATAAAAACCTTGGTTTTAAGGCCCCAACCTTTAGTACATTAGTTAAATACTTTAGATCTACTGTTTTAGCATCATTTAGGTGGCTGAAAACTCAGTTTTCAGCCCTCTAAACTTCATATTTCTGTTATATTGTCACTCAGATTTTTTACCGTAAATTAGTGATTTTTTGGTACTAACTTTTTCTAACAAATTCTTTGAGTTTTTTGTGATTTTCAGCAAGTAAAGCTTGCTGGTTTGTGACAGGTTTTACACAGGTGAAGGGGAGGTGCTGCCCAAATTGGCCCAGAAATACCTCAACCTTCAACCGGTTTCAAAAGGGGTTCAAACCCTCAACTCTCCCTCTTTTTTCCTGATATTTGTAAACCCCAAGGAGAAGTTCTCTTGGGGTATTCTACAAAATTTATAAAGCACCTGTAATATATATGTAAATAGATTAGGAAGTAGAGTAGATTTCTGTTTATGCAAGTTTTCTGTTTACCCACCTATCTTTGTGACAAACCTCCATCTCTGTCACAAAGATTGAAGTGAGGTTAGTTTATTGTTTTTAGCTAGTTGTTTTTTCCTTTCTAGTTTATTTTCCATTCACCCACCTATCTCTGTTACAGACCACCATCTCTGTAACAGAGATTGTTGTGAGGTTAATATAATCTGTTTTATTCTTTCTGTTTACCCACCTATCTTTGTGACAGACCACCATCTCTGTCACAAAGATTGTTGTGCGGTTAAGCATTACTTTAGTCAGGTACAGTTTCTTTCAAGTTTCCGCAATTTTATTTTCTGTTTAAAAGTAACAATACAACTCACCCATCCTGTGTATCCTCTTTCCACTTGTCATCTTCCTTTATGGACTTCAAGTTGGATATGAAAAGCAGAAGAAGTGGGGGCTTAGGTAATTAAAGCAACATTTTATTTTCCTGCTACAATCTTCGCATTTAAATTTTCAGTCCAAGATCGAATACCAGCACCTCCCATAAGGGATATCGCTTGGTGATCTTGTTGATAACTTAAAATTTACATTTGCATCTTAACCACCAAGACTTAAAATTAACCAACAAAAGCTTCTCTATTTTCTCTCCTCTACTCGGTTATCACCCTTCGGGGTACTCACGAGATACGACTGGGGATAGAGGAGTCTTAGTTTAATAGGCATCCATCTAGCCATTTTTCCTGTCAACTAAAAACAGTGACTCGGAAGCTGCAAGGGGTAGTAGACCGTGGGGGGTCTCTAGGCGTGATACGTCCTCCTTGTGAGCACCGGGCCATTGGGGTTTGACCTGTGAACTACGGGTGGGCTTTGCTCCCACTTTGTTGAGCGCAACAGCACTCCTTCTTTGACTTGAGAAGTACTAGATTGGGGTAGTCACACCACCAATTCTAAAACTAACTTCAAGAAGAAAAACTCTAATAAAATTTATTAAAATTAACCAAGAGACATTGCAAAACCTCCTACAAACACAGGTCACTGTTGTTTATCTTTGCCTTGTTGTTCAAGGTTTTACTACAAGCACTTTCACTTTTTATTTTACTGCAAGCACTCCAACACTTTACTTTCAGTTTCATTTACTTTCAGTTCTGCAATTGTTCATGTGGTGAATGCTTAACATTTGTTTAAACTGCTTCAAGTAAATCAAACTTAAAGTCTTTCTTTCTTTTATTTCCTGTTGGTTCAATAAGTTTCACATTAAAACATTTTCTTCTGCTATCTTTGTTTATACTGATAAGTTTAGATCAGCTGTACATTACTTAAATATCTTGGTTCATTACTGTTTATAATTGTACCATTTGTCTGTTTATTCATCTCATTGTTAGACAACTTAATCTGTGGATAATTAACTTAGATTTGCATTCATTGAAAGTGCATTCTCTGACTCCATTAGGCACTGGTTATAAATAAAAGGATTGACTGACATTTAAATCTTGCATCTTGCATTAGTTTGACTGTCATATCTCAAAACCTTAGCCTCACAATCTTAATAAAAGATCCCTTTAATTAATTTGTAATTTATTAATAAATCTGGAACCTAGATTTCCTGTAGGGACTACCCCCCTTGGCTCTGTTGGGATCTTGGCTAAACGGAGGAGTTGTGGACTGTGGTGATAGTGGTCCCCAGCTCTCACTTGCCCCCAAGGACACACATAGTAGGTTGTGACTTTCCTGTGTCTTAAAGTGTGAATTAGGCGGCAACATCTTTGGCGTCGTTGCCGGGGACAACTCATTTGTCCTTGGTCTGACATAATTAATTAATTTCTCATTTAGAATTCTTTAATTCTTTAAACTGTTAATAAAATTCTTTAATTAACTTTAATAACTTGTTTACCCATATTAGAGCTATCTTTTTCTCCAAGTGGCGACTCCACTTCAAAATATAGTAAGGTATTCTACCCGGAGCCATTCAGGTGATCTACTCAACTCCCTCACCGAGCCTGAAAGGGTATATAGGAGAAGGTTGAATAGACTTGCTCCCCGTAGACTCCTTGCAAATCTTGGAGAAGAGGCTATCTTTGATATCCATTTGTTGTTTGCCCAAAACAACCAAACCTCACCAATGGATGATCTATGCAATCCATGTAATTTCTCTAACATTGTTGGGTATCCTCATGATTTGCCAGATAAAGCTATAGAAAAGTTACCTGCCTTCCAGGGTAATAATGCCATCAGTGCCAAGTCTCACATCACCAAGTTCAACCAATGCCTTGCCAAGTGGTGTAATGCTCATAACCATGAGGATGTCAAGATGAGGTTGTTCATTTTGTCTTTAGAGGATGATGCCATTGAATGGTTTCAAGATCAGAATGATAATAAGTTCAAAACTCTCAAGGAAATCATTGAAGCTTTCAATGATAGATGGGGTGATAGAAGGGATAATCATTTCTTGTTGGCAGCCTTGCATACTAGTCATAAGCAAGAGAATGAGACCATGGAAGAGTTTAATAAAAGGTTTAATGACCTAGTAAAAAGCTTACCTGTAGACATCAAGCCCCAAGAAGCATCTCTTTTGATTTATTACATCCAAGCATTTGAAGGAGAAATGAAATATCAGATAAGGGATAAGGAACCTGTAAATCTTAAGGATGCACAAGAAAAAGCTATCAAGATAGATAAAAATATGCAAGCTGCTGGTAAATCTAATATTCCTGGGTTTTCAAGGGGTAGTTCTTCAAAGTCTAATGAAGTGAAAAAAGTTAAGTTTGAAAACCAGGAACCTCAAGGTGACTCCATAGATAAGCTCACCCAATTAATTAAGCAAATGGAATTGAATCATGCTAATCAGATAGCTGCCATGCAGGCAAACCAGACAGCTTTACAAAACAAAGTAGTTTCTTTGGAAAGAAACAGGGGAAATAATTTCTATCCAAACGAGCCAAATGATAGGTGGCAAAACCAAAGAAGACCCCCACCTCAAGATCAAAGGCCGCCTAATCCTCTAGAATCTGCCAATGTGGTTGACCATCAAGCTATTCCATATTGTAGGCCTTGTGGGGATTTTCATGAAGAAAACACTTGTCAAGTCTTTTTGCAAATCATAAGTGATAAAATGAATGAAAAAACAGAGAATGAACAAGTAAACATGTGTGGGCAGAAGTATGATATTGGCATGCATGAATGGATGGATCTAGTTGAAAATAGTCAAAAGGTTGAATCAATTAATGAAGTGGCAGAAGCAGCTTTTGGCCCTAAGCCTAGTGAGCAGCAAGTGTCAGATTTCTCTAGATATAGGGGAATGACTTACCAGAGAAATGGTAAGAAGAATCAAAGTCAAGAAAAGACTCCAATAAATGTTCCTAAGGTACCTCCTCCCCCTCCTATTTCAATTGCTCCTAATACACAATTAAACATTGATCTAGGAGGCTAGTTAAATAATGCTAAGATGTTGGTTCCTGTAGCAGAACTCATGAAGATCCCTTCTCAAAAGGGAAAATTGCTCAAAGCTATAGAAGAACCTTGTCAGAATAATGTTGATAAAGCCATAGACTATCATAATGCACCTGTCATTCTTCAAAGTATGGACAAAGGAAATGAAAAGAACCAGCCATTTTTCCTCTCGTTATTAGTAAACAATCATCTTCTACACAACTGCATGTTAGATTCAGGGGCTAGCTCAAATGTGATGACTAAAAAAGTTATGGAGCAATTAAATCTAAGGATCTCAAGGCCTTATCATAACATTTGTGCAATGGACAGTAAGATGATTGATGTATGTGGTTTAATTAAAGGCTTACAAGTGCATTTAGCAGCTTTTCCAGACATTCAATTAGAAATGGACATAGTAGTGATAGATGTCCCAGATGCTTGGGGTATGTTACTCTCAAGAAAAACTGGAGCAGACTTAGGAGGAAACATTCAAATGGACTTGACTTATGCTACCATTCCAACTCCTGAAGGGAGTTTTGTTAGATTGAATCAAGAGTTGGAAATGAGACACCATGTAGAAGACCCAAGAAATCCTAGCAATGAATTAAAGTATAAAACTTATGACTTGGGAAATTATGCAATTTTGGCTAACTCTTTGGGAACTATTGAAGAATCAAATGAAGATGAAAGAGTTAATCAAATTTGGCATATGCACTTTGATGGGGCCTTCTCTAGAGCTGGTAAAGGTGCAGGCATAGTCATTGAATCCCCTTCTCATAAGGAATTCAATTTTTCCTATAGACTAGAATTCAATGCCACCAACAATGCGGCTGAGTATGAGGCCTTGCTCCTTGGCTTAGAGGTTTGTAAAGATAAGGGTATCAAGAAGTTAGAGGTCAAAGGTGATTCAGATTTGATTATTTCACAGGTTAATAAACAGTTTGCTTGCAAATCAGAAAGGTTGAAAAGATATAGGGATGCAATTTTGGATCTGATTCCATGTTTTGATCACATAGAATTTATTGTAATTCCTAGAGAATTAAATGTTAAGGAAGATAGACTTGCAGTTGCTACCTCCACCCTTCAGAAACCACCAGAGTTAGTAGATGAAGAAGCTAAAATGGAAGTTATTTTCAGGCCTTTAGTTCCAGATAATGTAGATAATCGACAGGTCTTTGATGATGATAAACAAGTGATTAAGTTTTTAAGTAATATAGGAGAATTTGCTGACTTTCATATTAGTGAAGAGGAAGAAGGTTATTATTATGCAGAAGAAAGTCAAAAGCTTAATCCAGCCCCTAGGAAAGTTGTGTCTTTAGAAAGGGCATTTGATAGAGAAGATGGCCATAAACCTAAGGAAGAATCAGGCACAAAGCCAAGTGATTATATAGAGGTGAACATAGGCACAAAGGAAGAGCCTAGGATGATTAAAATTGGGAAATCAACACCCAAAGATGAAAGAGAACAAATTATTAATTTACTAAGGGAATATAGAGATGTTTTGGCCTTCACATATGATGAACTTAAAGTCTATAGGGAAGATGTAATTTAGCATACTATTCCGCTTGAAGAAGAAGCCAAACCCTTTAGACAGAAACTTAGGCAAATAAATCCTAAGGTGGCTCCCTTAGTGCAACAAGAACTTCAAAAGATGTTGAAAGCTGGAATAATAGCCCACACTAGGCATTCTTCTTGGTGCTCCAATTTGGTGGTGGTTAGAAAAAAGAATGGTCAAATCAGGTTGTGTGTGGACTTCAGAAATCTAAATATAGTGTGCAAAAAAGATAATTATCCCCTCCCTAAAATGGAAACTTTATTGCAAAGAGTAACAGGATCTAGTATGATTTCAATGCTTGATGGTTTTTTCGGTTATAACCAAGTCAGAGTTAAAGAAGAAGATAGGCATAAAACAACATTTACTACTCCATGGGGAACATTTAAATATATCATGATGCCTTTTGGTTTATCTAATGCTGGAGCTACATTTCAAAGAGCTATGGATTATGCTTTCAGAGGTTTAATTGGGAAAATTATTGAAATTTATCAGGATGATCTAACAGTGTTTTCTAAGGATGGGAAAAGTCACATAGGGCATTTAAAACAGGTTTTTGAAAGATGCAGAGAATTTGGGATATCTTTAAATCCAGCTAAGTCAGTTTTTGGGGTTATCAAGAGAA
>LPNX010692065.1:0-17306 GCA_001517045.1 Pseudotsuga menziesii | reverse complement strand
ATAATTGGGTATGTTCCTAATACAGCAATTAAAGATGTGTTAACTCAAGAAGAAGGCCTAGGTCCAAGAAGTAGATGGGTTGCTAAAATTCAAGAATATGACTTAGAAATCAGGCCCACTAAATTAATCAAAGGACAAGGATTAGCTAAGATGTTAGCGGAAAGTAATGAGAAGGCTTTAGGTTTGGTTGATCAAAATTTGGTTTGTGAGATTGACGTTCCATACTCATCCCCAGATTTGTCAAAACTTGAGCAAGTTGAATGGTATTCTGATATTATCTTTTATCTTAAAAACTTGACTTGCCCAAGTCACCTAGTTGGTCATAAAAGAAGAGCCTTAAGGCTCAAAGCATCCAAGTATATCTTAATTAAAGATGGTTTAGGATGGAGGAATCCAGATGGGATTATCCTTAGATGTGTGGATGAAAATGAATCTAAAAAACTAATGGATGACTTTCATAATGGTTTTTGTGGTGGTCATTTTGCTACTAGAACCACCACCCATAAGATTCTTAGAGCTGGATATTATTGGCCCACCATCTTTTCAAATGTGCATCAGTTTGTGAGGAAGTGTGAACCTTGTCAATTGTTCACTGGAAAACAAAAGTTAGCTGCCCTTCCCCTTCAGCCAGTTGTTGTAGAAGCACATTTTCAGCAGTGGAGTTTAGACTTCATAGGGAAGTTTAAAGATAATTCAAGTAATGGTTTTTCATGGATTATAACAGCTACAGATTACTTTACTAAATGGGTAGAGGCTATTCCTACTAAATCAGCAAGCGAAAAGGTAGTCATGGATTTTCTTGAAGATAGGATAATAACAAGATTTGGAGTGCCTTCAAAGATAGTAACAAATAATGCTAAAGCCTTTTGTTCAGCTGAAATGTCTGCATTTTGTTTAAAGTATGGCATTATATTATCTCATGCATCAGATTATTATCCTCAAGGAAATGTCAAGCAGAGTCTAGTAACAAAAACTTAATGACCATAGTCAAGAAAATTGTAGGGGATAACAAAAGAGCTTGGGACAGTAAAATAAAGTATGCTTTATGGGCTAATAGAATAACAAAGAAAGCATCCACAGGAAAGAGTCCTTTTGAGTTGGTTTATGGTCTAGAAGCTCAGCTACCAGTTCACCTTACCCTCCCAGTATATCAGTTGCTCCGAGAGTTTGACATAGAAGAGTCTGCACTTCAAAACAGAGTAAATCAGTTAGTAGAGTTGGATGAAATAAGGAGAAAAGCTTATGATCAGAACTTTAAAAGTCAGGAAAAGACAAAGAAAGCCTTTGACAAGTCAGCTAGGCAGAGAAACTTCAAAGTAGGGGATACAATTGTCCTATGGGACAAAGGCAGAGAAAAGCCAGGGAAGCATGGGAAATTTGACAGCCTATGGTTAGGCCCTTATGTGATCAGATCAGTTGCAGGTCCACATTCCTTCAACCTGAGTCACTTGGATGGTGAGCCATTGAACATTCCAAGGAATGGTCAACAGCTCAAGTTTTATTACACATAGAGTCAACGTGGTGTCCAAAGGGACACCCTTTGTAACGTATCCCTAACCCTTTTCTTTGTATTTTTGAAAGTTTTGTATTATTTCATTCGTTTATTGTTTATGCATATATGTATAGCAATTTCATTTATTTATATTGTTTATTGCCTATTTATTGCTTTTACTAGAGGCCTTATGTTGGTTATTGGTGAGAAATTTGTGGTTGCAGGATTCTGGAGTTCTCATGTGCTCTCCGATGATCGAACACATGTCCCCTAGTTGGAGCCAGATGTTGCCCACCTATTTCGACTAGGTGGCAACTCCATGTACTTGAAGATGTACATAGTTGTACAAATTGTACCTTGGAAAAATCTGAGGATTTTTTTCACTTCTGCAGGGCAGTTGCCCCTTTGTAAAACGAAATATCCGCTCCCCTGCGTGGGAAAATTAATGTAATTATATGTGCTAGTATGGGTCATATGGTATGGATACCACACCATGGAACTGGTTGTTAGGGAAGTCCCCTCATCGAGTGTTTTTTCCCTTTCCAATTGATCTTGTTGAGTAAACGATTTTAATTGGTTTGGTTTTTCACTCAAAATCCTCCAAAGTGGTGACGGACGTTCTAACAGTCAAGTCCATAAGGTGGCTAAGGTTTCAAAGTGTTATTCATGACCATGCTAGACATTTGTATAGAGTCTTGCGGAGTTTCGTTATGTTGTTGTATTTTTATTAATTTTTTCTAGTTAATTAACTTCACCCCTTGCTGGTTAATTAACTCAGTTTTGATGTAATAATGTAATCGCTCAAGCAATGGCATTTTGTAATAGGGGCTATGAATGCAAAGTAAATTGCTATGAAACCCCCTAATCCACTGCTTTGAGTCCCATGTCATTCTGATAAGTGGTTGAAGAGATAGACCAATTTTGGTGAGAAGGGGTCTATCTCCCCTAGGGAATTAATTAATTTCCCTAAGTCAAAAATTCACATTATTTGATTTTGAAGGAAAAAATCAAATAATGCCATGGTAATTTTGTTTGGGGGTTGCAAAAGCCTAGGAAAATTTATTCCAAATTTTTCCACCCCCCCATGGCCAAGATATTAATTTTTGAAGTTTATTTTTAAATTTTTCCTAAGTAAAAATGAGGAAATTTTAAATTAAATTTAAAAAAATTAAATCTAAGGTGGATTAAATTTTTAGCCTAAGTCTAAAGGTTGAAATTTTATTTTTGAAAAGGCTAAAGTCTATCCTAAAGCAAATGGCTAAACTCTAAGCTAAGTTTAAAGATGGCTTAACCCCTCTCTAAAGGGGGCGTCCAAAGTAAAAAACCCAAGTTAGAAGGGGCGCTAGGGTGGAAAGCCACCAAATTCGGAGGCGCTACATGGTGAAAAGGCTCCAAATAAGAGGGCGCTATCAAAATAAAGGGAGGCGTCACATATTAAATGAAGGAGGCGCTATTTTAGTGGGGCGCTAGTCACATTTAGAGGGCGCTACCCATATTAGAGGGGTGCCACAATAATAGAAGGGCGCTAGCACCATTTTAGAAGGACGCCATTATAAAGTCAAAGCTATATTTGGAGGAGCGCCACCAAACTTGGAGGAGGGCGCCTAGTTGGGCCCACGTTTTTCCACATCTACTCATCAAAAAAAAATCTAAGGGTGGACATTTAGTCAAAACCCTAGATCTAAGGGTGGAAAATGTGAAGACATGGATCAAGCATCTTAGCCATTGATTAAAAAGCAATCTAAGGGTGTAGATTGATTGAGAGTGCTAAAAAGTCAAAAACCTAGATCTAGTGGTGGAGATTTAACCTAGATCTAGATCTAATCTCAGCCATTGATCTTCAAGGGGTTGGGGTCTTCCTCAACTATAAAATGGGGGTCTCACTCCCTCATTTCAGGGGATCTCTCATGCTATTGTTATGCTGTCGGAATATCTCCCCACTCTTCTCTCATATTCTTCTTGCCATTGTAATGTTCTTGCCCTAGTTGGGCCATAATACAAGCAATCTTTGGAGGAAATTTTGGTGTCTTTTCTACATTGCATGCTTCTTTGTAAGGTAACCTGCTTTGTATTTGTTTTAGTTGCATTGGTATTAGCTTAGATAGCTCTCCACAAAGTATTTTGTGGAGAGACTTGTAGGTAGAAGTATTTCTATCTGCATTTGTGAGTAGATTAGTAAGATTCTACAAAGTATTTTGTAAGGTTTATTTATGTGCTCACCTCTTTACTTACATTTTGCAGCTCTTATAAGTGTACTTGCAGGGATCTAGAACAAAGGAGCACTTTCTCCATTGACTAAAACTCAGTTTTTATCACTGTATAGTGATAAAAACCTTGGTTTTAAGGCCCCAACCTTTAGTACATTAGTTAAATACTTTAGATCTACTGTTTTAGCATCATTTAGGTGGCTGGAAACTCAGTTTTCAGCCCTCTAAACTTCATATTTCTGTTATATTGTCACTCAGATTTTTTACTGTAAATTAGTGATTTTTTGGTACTAACTTTTTCTAACAAATTCTTTGAGTTTTCTGTGATTTCCAGCAAGTAAAGCTTGTTGGTTTGTGACAGGTTTTACACAGGTGAAGGGGAGGTGCTGCCCAAATTGGCCCAGAAATACCTCAATCTTCAACCGGTTTCAAAAGGGGTTCAAACCCTCAACTCTCCCTCTTTTCTCCTGATATTTGTAAACCCCAAAGAGAAGTTCTCTTGGGGTATTCTGCAAAATTTATAAAGCACCTGTAATATATATGTAAATAAATTAGGAAGTAGAGTAGATTTCTGTTTATGCAAGTTTTCTGTTTACCCACCTATCTTTGTGACAGACCTCCATCTCTGTCACAAAGATTGAAGTGAGGTCAGTTTATTGTTTTTAGCTAGTTGTTTTTTCCTTTCTAGTTTATTTTCCATTCACCCACCTATCTCTGTTACAAACCACCATCTCTGTAACAGAGATTGTTGTGAGGTTAATATAATCTGTTTTATTTTTTCTGTTTACCCACCTATCTTTGTGACAGACCACCATCTCTGTCACAAAGATTGTTGTGCGATTAGGCATTACTTTAGTTAGTTACAGTTTCTTTCAAGTTTCAACAATTTTATTTTCTGTTTAAAAGTAACCATACAACTCACCCATCCTGTGTATCCTCTATCCACTTGTCATCTCTCTTTAGGGACTTCAAGTTGGATATGAAAAGCAGGAGAAGTGGGGGCTTAGGTAATTAAAGCAACATTTTATTTTCCTGCTACAATCTTCACATTTAAATTTTCAGTCCAAGATCGAATACCAGCACCTCCCATAAGGGATATCGCTTGGTGATCTTGTTGATAACTTAAAATTTACATTTGCATCTTAACCACCAAGACTTAAAATTAACCAACAAAAGCTTCTCTATTTTCTCTCCTCTACTCGGTTATCACCCTTCGGGGTACTCACGAGATACGACAGGGGATAGAGGAGTCTTAGTTTAATAGGCATCCATCTAGCCATTTTTCCTGTCAACAAAAAACAGTGACTCGGAAGCTGCAAGGGGTAGTAGACCGTGGGGGGTCTATAGGCGTGATTTGTCCTCCTTGTGAGCACCGGGCCATTGGGGTTTGACCTGTGAGCTACGGGTGGGCTTTTCTCACACTTTGTTGAGCGCAACAGCACTCCTTCTTTGACTTGAGAAGTACTAGATTGGGGTAGTCACACCACCAATTCTAAAACTAACTTCAAGAAGAAAAACTCTAATAAAATTTATTAAAATTAACCAAGAGACATTGCAAAACGTCCTACAAACACAGGTCACTACTGTTTATCTTTGCCTTGCTGTTCAAGGTTTTACTACAAGCACTTTCACTTTTTATTTTACTGCAAGCACTCCAACACTTTACTTTCAGCCTCATTTACTTTCAGTTTCATTTACTTTCAGTTCTGCAATTGTTCATGTGGTGAATGCTTAACATTTGTTTAAACTGCTTCAAGTAAATCAAACTTAAAGTCTTTCTTTCTTTTATTTCCTGTTAGTTCAATAAGTTTCACATTAAAACATTTTCTTCTGCTATCTTTGTTTATACTAATAAGTTTAGATTAGTTGTACATTACTTAAATATCTTGGTTCATTACTGTTTATAATTGTACCATTTGTCTGTTTATTCATCTCATTGTTAGACAACTTAATCTGTGGATAATTAACTTGGATTTGCATTCATTGAAAGTGCATTCTCTGACTCTATTAGGCACTGGTTATAAATAAAAGGATTGACTGACATTTAAATCTTGCATCTTGCATTAGTTTGACTGTCATATCTCAAAACCTTAGCCTCACAATCTTAATAAAAGATCCCTTTAATTAATATGTAATTTATTAATAAATCTGGAACCTAGTTTTCCTGTAGGGACTACCCCCCTTGGCTCTGTTGGGATCTTGCCTAAACGGAGGAGTTGTGGACTGTGGTGATAGTGGTCCCCAGCTCTCACTTGCCCCCAAGGACACACATAGCAGGTTGTGACTTTCCTGTGTCTTAAAGTGTGAATTAGGCGGCAACAGGGAGGATGGATCCAAATGGACTGGACTTATGCTATGATACCTGCATCAGAAGATTCATGGGTAAAGTTGCGTAATGAAAAGGAAAAGAAATATCATGTCGAAAACCCTAAGAAACCCTTAAATGAGTATGTTTACAACATTGATGATATTGGAACCTACACATGGTACTCTACCTTTTTGGCTGCCCTTAAAGAAAAAATAAAAGATGAGAAAGTAGATGAGATATGGAGGATGAACTTTGACGATGCTCATTCCAGAGATGGGAAGGGGGCAGGTGTGGTCATCACATCGCCTAAAGGGAAAACCTTCAACTTTGCTTATAGATTGGAGTTTGAGGCGACTAATAATGTAGCAGAGTATGAAGCACTTTTACTTGGTTTGGAAACGACAAAGGATATGGGGATAAAAATGTTAAGCATAAGTGATGACCTTGATTTGATAATCCTCCAAGTTAAGAATGAATTTGCTTGTAAGTGTAAAAGGTTGAAAAAATATAGAAATGCAGTCTAGGACATGATGGAACATTTTGATGCTTTAAACTTAACTTCAATTCATAGAGATGAAAACAGCTTGGCAGACAAGCTGGCGGTAGCAACCTCAACTCTCCAACCCTCTGAGGAATTGTTGAATGGTGATGGTAAATTAGAGACAAATTTTAGACCATTTGTTCCAAACAACATGGAACATTGGCAGGGTTTCCAAAGTGATGAACAAATTATGAAGTTTCTTCATAATGTGGATGAGTTTTCCAACTTTAGTGTCAACTTTGAACAAATTATGAAGTTTCTTCATAATGTGGATGAGTTTTCCAACTTTAGTGTCAACTTTCAGGAGGAAGGAAAAGAGTATCAGGGAGAAGGTACTCAATTTGATAATCCAGTACCTCATGGCCTTGTTGGACTCAAGCAAATTTTTGACAGACATGATGGTAGAAAGAATAATATTGATTCAATGAAACCTGGATATTACATAGAAATCAATATTGGATCAGATAAAAACCCAAAATTGATAAAAACTAGAAAAGGGACATCTTAAAAGGAAAGGAATGACTTAATAAACTTGGTTAAAGAATATAGGGATGTATTTGCCTTCACATATGATGAGCTTAAGGCATATCAAGAAGATGTATTCCAACATACCATTCCTTTAAAACAAGATATTAGAGAAGTCAAACCCTTTCGGCAAAAACAAAGACAAATAAACCCCAAGTTAGCCCCTATAGTTAAAAAAGAACTTGAAAAGATGTTAGTTGCAGGGATTATTGCACCAACAAGACATTCATCCTGGTGGTCTAACTTGGTGGTGGTAAGGAAAAAGAATGGTAGTCTAAGGATATGTATAGATTTCAGGAATCTAAACATAGCTTGTCAAAAGGACAATTATCCATTGCCTAATATGGACACCCTCCTCCAAAGAGTAACAGGGGCAGGCATGATGTCCATGTTGGATGGGTTTTCAAGGTACAACCAAGTAGTGGTTCAAAAGGAAGATAGACATATAACTACTTTTACCTCCCCTTGGGGTGCTTTTGAATATTTGAGGATGCCTTTGGGTTTGCTGAACGTTGGGGCCACTTTTCAAAGGGCCATGGACTATACATTCAAGGAGTTGATTGGAAAGTTCATAGAGATTTACCAAGATGACTTGACTGTTTTTTCAAAAGAAAGACCCAGTCACATAAGCCATCTTAAGCAAGTATTTGAAAGATGTAGGAAATATGGTATTTCGCTTAATCCGACAAAGTATGTTTTTGGAATTGATGAAGAAAAACTCTTAGGACATATAATGTCGAAAGATGGTGTAAAAATTGACCCTGAGAGAATTGATGCCATTAAAAAGATTCCCTTGCCTAAAAATGTCAAATCTCTCCAATCTTTTAATGGGCACATCAATTTCATTAGAAGATTTATCCCAAACTTAGTTGAGTACATGAAACCTTTGCAAAAGTTATTAAAAAAGGATGCCAAGTTTGAGTGGACTAATGAAGGTAGAGAAGCTTTCAGATGCATTAAAGAAGCCATCACTAGATCTCATGTCTTAGTCAGCCTAGACTACTCCAAAGATTTCATGATCTTCTCCTTTGCCTCCGAGGATACTATTGCGGGGGTTTTGCTCCAGAAAAACAATGAAGGATTTGAGCAACCCATCGCTTTCATGAGCCAGGCCTTGCAACACTATGAGCTTAAATCTACAACCATGGAAAAACAAGCTTTTTCGTTAGTAAGATCTTTGAAGCATTTCAAAACATATGTTGGTTACTCAAAGATAGTTTGTTATGTACCTCACTCGGCAATTAAGGATATCTTGTGTCAACAAGATTGGTTAGGAAAAAGAGGGAAGTGGGTGTCTAAAATACAGGAGTATGATCTAGAGATTAAACCCACGAAATTAATCAAAGGACAATGCCTAGCAAAGATGTTACCTCAGGGTAATGAAGAAGCCTTAGGAATAAGTTGTCAGAATGAAGAACCTACACCTAGCATGCCTCCAGAATTGCAGCGTTTAGATCAGCATTGGTACTCTGATATTATATTATTTCCTCAAAACCTACATGCCCTGAACATCTAAAAGGTCATAAAAGAAGGGCTTTAAGGCTAAAGCTGTCAGATATTGCATCACCCAAGAGGGACTGGGTTGGAGAAATCCAAATGGAGTGATCCTTAGATGTGTCAATGAGCAAGAGTCTAAGCGGCTCTTGACTGAGTTCCATTCAAGATTTTGTGGTGGGCATTATGCAATAAATACGACAACCCAAAAAATCCTTAGAACAAGTTACGATTGGCCCTCCCTATTTGCAGATGTTCATAAATTGGTCAGGAGTTGTCAACAATGCCAGTTGTTCACTGGGAAGCCTAGGTTGAAAGCCTTACCTTTGCAACCTGTTGTGGTTCTAGCCCCTTTCCAGCAATGGGGGCTTGACGTCATTGGTAAATTCAAAAACAACTCCAACAATGGTTATTGTTGGATTTTAACAACTACCAATTATTTCACTAAGTGCATGGAGGCTATCCTCACTAAAAAGGATACTGACAAAGTTGTTATGGATTTTCTAGAGAATAGCATCATTACTAGATTTGGTGCTTAACAATTGCTAATGCCAAAGCTTTTAGTTCTGCAGAGTTCACCAGCTTTTGCTTCAAATATGGCATTATCCTATCCCATTCTTCCAATTATTACCCGCAGGGTAATGGCCTTGCAGAATCCAGTAATAAGAACTTAATGACTATCCTTTAGAAAACTGTCGGAAATAATAAGTCATGGGATAGTAAGATTAAGTATGCACTTTGGGCTGACCGAATAACTAAGAAAAGAGCAACAGGGAAAACACCTTTCGAACTTGTGTATGGTTTCATTGTTTCATTGCCCATTTACCTTCACTTACCTGCCATGAAGATGCTCCAGGAGTATGAAATGGAGGAAGATTCCATGCCCAACAAGATCAATCAGATCATTGAACTAGATGAGAACCAAAGAAAGACCCTTCACCATAGTATCAAAAACCAAGATAAGATCAAAAGAATCTTCGACAAGTCGACTAGGCCAAGACCATTTCAAATTCGGGATACAATTCTTCTTTGGGATAAAAGGAGAGAGAAGCTGGGAAAGCACGGAAAGTTTGACAGCTTATGGATGTGTCCATACATGATATATGACGTGGCCAGCACAAATTCATTTCTCCTTAATACTATGGAAAGAGAAACGTTGATCTTACCAATGAATGGGCAACAATTGAAATTGTTCTTCAACAATGACATTTAATGCCCATTGGGGCATTCTAAGGGCTTTCCTAAACCCTCATCTCTTTTCCTTTCAGTTTTTCTTTTTGTACCATAATTTTGTACTTTATCTTCTGTATCATAGTTAAATTCTTGTATATTATGTATGTACCATAGTTTTTACATTGATTTATGTATACTAACATTGTTGCAACTTATGTATTTCATTTTGGCCTTGAATTATATATATATATATGTGTGTGTGTGTGGTACTGATGCACTTTAATTTTGTGCTGGAACCAGAGATTTTGGGTCTCTCGCACACTCTTTTTTAATAATAAAACAAACAAGTGCACGTCCCATAGTTGGAGCCAGTTGTTATCACCTAAGTTGCACTTAGGTGATTTCCAGGGAGTCACCAGAGTATTGAACAAGTCAATTGTTCATTGTCAGTGCTCAAAATTTCCGTAGTTACATCAGGACCAGTTGTGGTCCGTTTTTTTAATAAAATGCATGTTCATGCCCCTTGGGGGCGTTGTAATAAATGCTCTAACACGGCAAACTTTTTGTAAAGGACTTGTCTATCGATCTGATTATTCCAAGTTGTTTTTTCCCTTGTCAATTATGCAATGTTGAATAAGCAATGTATAATTTTCGAGTTTTTCACCGCTCCTCCAAAGCTAGAATTTTCGTCTTGGTGGTTAGGCCCTAGGAGGTTATTAAAGTTCATGTGTCAATGTATATAAGCATGTTAGGCATTGGTATTGAGTCGTATGGTCATGTACTAGGTCCCCCTAGAGTTTTATTTGATTCCGAGATAATAATAAAAAAACTGTATTTTAAGCCAATTTTTAATGGTTTAAATGGAAAAATTCAAAATGTAAAAAAAGTGTGATCCGGAGTCCGTTTTTGGCGTGTATGGGCTTGTTTTCAAGATCAAAGCACCTCCTTCACCCCGAGACCATTTATCCCGTGCTCCGGGTGACTCTATCGTCCCATATGGCATTATTTCGCTAAAAAAGCTAAAAAACATAAAAAAATGCTAAATTATGACAAATTGCCCAAAGTCAAAAGTTTGAGAAAAGTCAAAATTCAATATTTTAAAAGAGGAAATGACATGGCATGTGGGGCTTTATGTCATGCAATCATTTCCAAGTTGTGATGGTAACTCAAACTTTGGGTAAAAGGTTAACATTTTGAAATGTTTAAAAGGGAGGGTGACGTCCAAATATGAAGGTTGCATTAGCATGAGGGTGGACCCCTCTCCATGGATTAAAAATAAACTTAAATAACTTTGGTTAGAGTAATTACTATGGAGGAAGCTTGGACCTAGTGAATGCTTGTGTAAGGGTGACGTCAACCATCATGCTCTCACTCTAACCCAAGGTCAAAGTCACGATTATGTATTAAAGGGTGGACCCCACTCCATTTTTGGTGATAAAAAAAACTTGGTTATGTTTTGTAATATATCAAGTGATTGAAATGAGGAATAGATAGCAAATGGGTAGAAGATCAAATCGCATGTATTGAGGGATTGATGCCAACGTGTGGACTTGCGAGTTGGTTGGTGGAGAATCGCATGTGTTGGAGAGGTGGCACTTAGCCACATCCAATCAATCCCCTTTTTCACTCAGGAAATCTCAAGTGAACTCATGTCTACTTCAGTTGGTTGGTGCACCCCTGGGGCATTTGTAAACTCTATAAATGCAAGGCCTTCTTCCTCGTTCCAGACAAAAGCAAGGAACTTCTGCTCATGTAATTTGTTTATTGTTATCATTTGAATAAAGTTGAAGGCTTTGGAGGCTTACGAGTGTGATTTTGTGGGTGCATAATTTTGGTGGATGAGGTGATATTGCTGCATTTATGTCATGCTTTAATTTTTCATAATCGATCTGGCTTAGAAGGTTATATTAAAGCATGTAGAGTAAATATTTGCAATTGTCAATTTATTTACTTACTCTTTACTCTTAGTGATTTAAGAAGGCATGTTTTATTAAGTTGTAGCTCATGCTTTTTTTATTTCTAACCATGAAAAGTACCAGATCTAATATATTTGTTGCAAGTGTGATAGCTTTTGTTTGTAGATCACAATCCCGAGTAAAAGGTTGAGCTAAGTTGCATCTCCTATTCTTGGATCTAGACCAAAACACTTATGGTTTCACCTTCAATCTTTCAAGTTTTCCAAGAGATTCAAGCTTGAGTAGTTGTTTTTGCTTCTTTCGACAAAAAACCACAACTCTTTCTCAGTTACTTTACTTTTGCAAGTTAAAATCTGATCTATAAGACTAATCATTCTCGTTTTACTTGCTCTCATTTCTAGATCTAGGAAGTGTTTCAATTTTACATTTAAAAGCTTGGATCTAGTTATTACTTGAAGTAGCATAATAGTTCTATCTTTGCACAAAGTACTAAGTGTAATTTTTTAGTGTATTTTATTGACTAACCTACAAATTTATCAATCATTAGCTCACTAGTTTTTAGCATGTCAGAGGAAAAAAAGGAGGAGTTGCTGTCGAATTTTCATTTTTTTGGTCATCTGGAGCATCCAAAATCCCCCCTTCTTCATTCACCTTCTCTGGAAAGCTTTGTGAGCCTTTTTTATCACTTTTTAAGATCAAAAGGAAACCCCATTCATAAAAAAACATATTGTAATAAAGTTAATAAAGAGGAAGTGGGATAACGGCTCCCACAACCCCCTTCCCCCATTTGGGGGAGGCCTATATCGCCCAGATTGTGATTGATCTTTGATTTACCGCTTTCTTTTAAGTTCTAGATTAGTTCAAAAGTTTTTTGCTTCTAGTTAGATCTAATCACCAGTATTTATGTGTTTGTTTTATTTGTAGATCTAACCCGATCTTGACCTCCCAAGTAAGGCTTTGTCCTGAAAGAGATCCCTGACTGTAGTTTCCTTATATGCAAAACTTATATATTGCTTAGAATAAAGCACAAGCACACAATCCGTCTATCAAGAGCTTTATAGATTAGATTTTCCTTTTCTTCAAAATTGGAATTAATATTTGTCATTCTAGTGTATGCTCTTTCCTATTGCAGGTTCGCCCCGATCTTTGGGATACTCAAAAGAAGGAATGCACACTAATTGATTTCTCCCATCTAACTAAGCAAACTCATTTTAATAAACAAGCAAACACATTGCACATAAAATCCTTAAAACTTTACCAAGGCTCCGTTGTGTATGCTCTGCACCGCTGCGGTTCAACCAAACAGTTCTCTGCATCAAAAGCAACGTGGGTGACTAGCTTAATTAGTTTTCACATTTCAATTAAACCTCCCTAGGTGAAAATCCAACGCCTCGATTTCATCCGTTGCGGTGGCAAAATCCACAAAGGTGTTGAATTTTTAGCATTAGCATGAATTCTTTAAAATTTTGCAGACTATAAGATAACAATAGACAAGTGCAGTAGAAACATCAAAAACATCACACACATTGAACAGAGGATTTTTTCGTGGGGAAACCTTTAAAGGACAAAAACCCCAAAAGCATTAGTAATCCATCTCTTAAATGAGATGGATGAGTCTTCAATAATTCTCAAACCCTAATGGATTTGAACCACAAATAAAAAATCTACAAATGATGAATTATAAATAAAAACCAGATTGGGGCTTTCTACCCTAATTCTTCGATGCTTTCCGGAATCTCAGATATGCTACTTGAGATGATTTCCTTGCTGCCCGGATCTGTAGCTGCCTACCCAAGCTGCCCGGATTTGTACTTGTCTGCCTGGAGCCTTCTCGAGTTGCTACTGCTGCCCGAACCTTCTTTCTCCTTGCCCGAAACCTGCTCAGACCCTGCCCAGACTTATTTTCTCCTTGCCCAGATCATGCCCAAGCCTATTACTGCCTGTCGGTGTTTTCTATGGTAGGTTAAGGCTTCCCAAATCCTACCCAAGCTCCTGTTGGAGCTCACGAGGGTATGGACACACAGTCAGTGACCCTCTTCTGTTGCCCGAGGGTTCTGTAGAGAGGACGAGGTAGGGATAGGGTTTTGTGAAGAGGAAAGAGGATGCCCAGAGTTCCTTGTAGCCTGCCCGAGCCTGAAAGAACAAACCATGAAGAATTGCAGACTTCCCGTGGATATTCTGTAGCAGCCTGAGGTGAGCTAGATGCTGTCGTGAAGAGGAACAAGGTCTAGGGTCAAACCCTAGCTTGAATCTGATGGAAAAAACTGATAGCATAAAGACCCTAGCTGGATTAGGGTTAGGCTGTAGTTGAAGGTGAAGATTCCCTATCTAGAAACCTCCATGCTAGGGCTTATACACAAGAACTTCTTCTCTCCAAAAACCAACGAAAAATATTTCTTGAAGCAGCTGTAAGGTGATGTTCACTTTGAATCTTTAGTGGTCTAAGGGTCCTCATGTATTTTTTACTTTTACCTTTACCCTTCTTCAAGTGCCCTATGGTCAAAACAAGTGGTCAAGGTGTTCCTTCATCCTCACTCAAAGTACATCATCATAAATAGAGAGAATTACTAATGCTTTTATCTCACACTCCATGTGACACCAAGATCGGGTACTAGGTGTCTTAACCAAGAGTAGCTAAGCCTTAGAGAAGATCACAAAACCCATAGATCGAGGGTCGGAGTGCCTCACATGCCGAGACCCAATCTAGGACTTATAGTGATATCCTGGAAAAAGACCAGGTGCCTCAGCCATAGGATGCATAATTTGACTCAAGGTCAAATACTTGGTAACAGACCAAGCGCCTCCATTCTCCTGGAGAATGGCCCTCATCCCTAGGCTGAGTCCCCCAGCACTATACTAGTTCATCTTCCCAGTAACTGACCAGGTGCCTCCATTCAAAGAATGACAACTCATCTCTAAGCTGAGTCCCCCAGTGCTGGACTGGTTCCACATCCTGGTCCCTGACTAGATGTCTCCATTCAACAGAATGGTCACTCAGCTCTAGGTTGAGTCGCCCAGTGCTGGACTGGTTACACATCCTCATTCCTGAACAGATGTCTCCATTCAACAGAATGGCTACTCAACTCAAGGTTAAGTCCCTTAGTGTTGGACTGGTTCCACATCCTGGTCCTTGACTAGATGCCCCCATTCTCCTGAGAGAATCTCGATGCTGCTCAGGAAAAAATCAACAAAAGGAAGCGGGAACAACTAGTTAGTGACCTCAAGACACCCTTAGGCTACACCCTTGTTGGTGTAGTGTTGAACACATCTCAGAGACTCCAACCAGCCCACATATTCCTTGTGGGGAGCCGCATCGGATAAAGATTTTGGTCATACTCCTCGAACCTTCGGGTATACTTGAAGTACCATTTCCCCTTAAGTTAATCAACTCGTCTACAAATTAATTTAAAACTGACCAAGAGCACTTGCAACACCCCTTTTAGCAATACAACAACACTCTTTATCTGTGAACTCCATTTCTGGCACTGGTTTTACATTATACAATCATCTGTTTCTGTGTGCTTCACATATCATGTGTTAATTTATATGTTGTTGTGTTTTAAATATTTATATTGCAATATCTTGTTCAATTGTTTATTTCTTGTCAAAACTCCTAAAAAACAACTAAATCGTCATCACACTAAAGCCTTAACAACCTTAGCAACTAATAGAGTCTACCCCCCTTGGCTTCGTTAGGAGTTGGCCTAAACAGAGGAGTCAAGAACAAGGTGAAAGCCTTGACTCGAGACTTGCCCCCAAGGATACACCGAGTGGCTTGAAGATTTCTGCCACGTTCCCCCCTAGGTGTGTGAAAGGCGGCAACAATATCTACCATTTTAAATTTCTTGTCCATTTTAATCCATTTCAAGATAATGTGTTATGTAAAAGAATATAGAAATAAAGAAAATATTTATATTTTAGTATTTTTCACTACTATGTTTTCCCATTTCCAAAATTTTTGGGGGTCACATTTTCATGTTGTACCTGTTTTGGAAATTCAGACTTGTTTCCCTGTTTTATGCAACTAAGAGAGGAACATGCAGAGTCTCAAATGCAACTTAATTTTACTTTAGTTCTAAAATATTTTACGATATCTACAGGAAGGATGAAATGAGGCAATATTTCTAGTAGTTAAACTAAATAGTAAATACAGACCTGCCAGCTTCAGGGGAGTACCCAATCCCATAATAAGTAATTGAGGTCCAAATAAGTGAATCGAACAAGGACTGTGGAATCTTCAGAAGAAATCCTGGAAGAGTGTATGCCCATGCTGGGTAGAAGTAAAGGTCCCTTTGTTTGAAGAACACTGGAAGTCGTCTAATTGTCATCACTATCTCCGCAATTCCAATGAATGTCATCGAAATGAGTGAGAAGAAAAGAGAAACAAGATAATAATTTCCATGCTCAAGGTCGACTTGCATGTGTGTCCGGTAGAACAGTGACATTGTAATAAATGCAATTATAACAAGCTGTCATGAAGGATTAAAGAATACCTGAGTTAGTTAAATGTTATACTGCTCGGGCAATCATTTAGATAATCAAGACAACATGAAATACCTGGGTTGCCTTGAAGATATGAACAAATGAGTTTCTCTTAATAAGTAGCCACTCCCGATCAAAACATGCTTTGAACAACTCCCATTTTCTAAGTGAGTATTTTCTGAAAGACAGGGCATCTTTATGGCCCTTTGACTTATCAAAAGGTTTAGAAAGTTCTTCTGTCAACTTCTGGCCAACATGAAACTGTTTGAATTTCTGAGAAAACTGCTCTGCTGAAATGTATCTATAAGGCTTTCCCCTGTCCTCCCAATACAGTTCTTGATTCTTTCTAGAGGTAACCTGCACCACTGTTTGAATTTCTGAGAAAACTGCTCTGCTGAAATGTATCTATAAGGCTTTCCCCTGTCCTCCCAATACAGTTCTTGATACTTTCTAGAGGTAACCTGCACCATGTCATCAAAACCTGTAAGAGAATTAATCTCATTCCAAGTTATAAAAAATAGCATGGAGATAGCTATATATTCACCTCCTGCAGAAAGTCTGCAATGCCCTTACGCTCCGGACACATGAAACCGCAATACTCAAAAAACTCAAGAACATGATCACGAGGCCCATGGTAAACTATTTGTCCTTCTGTCATTATGATGACATCATCAAAGAGATCAAATGTCTCTGGTGCTGGCTGAAGAAGGGACATGACTATTGTAGCTTGCTTGATGTGTGCAACCTGTTGAAGACACTTCACGACCTGAAAAGTAGTAGAGCTGTCCAATCCAGTGGATATCTCATCCATGAAAAGAGTTTTCATTGGAGACACGATCATTTCCCCTGCATACAGAATGGATACCATTGACTCTCATTCAAAATTAAACGAAACCCAAATCCAAAAGACCAATACAGAGATACAATCTCAGTCATTAGTAAACTACCAGTTGTTACTCTTTTTCTCTGCCCACCAGAAATTCCTCTTATCATGGTATCACCAATCATGGTGTCTGCACAAATATCCAGACCAAGGATCTACAACAGTAACACACAGGCAGTCGAAGATAAGAATTGGAACATCACAGAGAAGAAAACCACAATATATAAAGCATTGTATATGCATGGCAGTGTGAAGATTGCTATCAGACCAGTTAAAAGTTGTCTA
>LPNX010692014.1:564317-578962 GCA_001517045.1 Pseudotsuga menziesii | reverse complement strand
AGCTCCATATTCAGTCTCCATTGTTGATAATTTGCATGATCAATTGTTAATTGCTGTGAGTGAAATTAATCTACTGCAGGCCTGAATTTCTACAATTTTTTTGGGAGACCAAATGGAATTATTAAACCTAATTACATCGCAAGTATCCCTTTAAATATAGTTTCCAAAACAATTTGAATTTTTGATATTGGAAATCAAATAAAAAATTTATGGTCAAAATACTAAAGGGGTGTCAAGTAGGAAGCTTAGGAACAGAGCTGGGATAGTCACTTTTTGGATGCATTATTGAACATATATTCAAAAAATATTTCATTATTATATTCCCCTATGAATATATTTTACAATGCAATTTGAATCACTCCATTACGATATCGTATGCAAATTTTATGAGCAAAATACCGACTGCTTGTCACAAATCAACATTCCTAAAACTCTCTTTCCTAAACTATTTATTGGCCTATTTGAACTATAAATTATTATTGGATACAAAAATAGTTTCTAATGGATATACCTACATGAATCTACTTTCATCTCCAATTTGAATCACATTAATCGATTATTAAACGAAAATGTTAAGCCTAAAACCGTGACTGTTGGTCTAGTCCAGAATTTGAAAAACACCTTGTCATGCAGGCTGTTACTGAGCAAATTTGAAATATCATCGCATAGAATTTTTAAAAAATGTTTCTAATAGAAATACAACTATAAATTTAATTTCATTTGGCTTTGTAATCACTCAAATCAAACGAGGAACGAAGAATTTATGACCGAAACACTGCTAGTGGGTATAATTTGTCATTGTTCTCCCACATGTATAAATTGAATTTGCTTCGTTCATTTTCTTCTTGGATTTGTTTTATAAGTAATTTGTTGTTGTGTTTTTTTCATAAGTTTTTGGTTAAGAGAAACCAACCACCTCTCTTCTTCCATCATTTCATGTTTTATTGCAGGCAAGTGCTAGGTTTTTGCAGGTCGTTGGAAGAAGAAGGTCAATGCAAGCATGAGTGACCCTTGAAGACTTTTTATCAATTTGCAAATGGATTGAACAAACAAAATGGATATATTGATGTGAAAAGCATACATATACCAATGTTTTTGAAGTCAAGTCCCATTGCTACATGCCAAGAATCCTTTTTAGACACCTGTCATACCAATTATTACCAAAAGAAACCCCTCAAGAAGCCAATTGTGCTATGGTAGATTCATTCACCCTCCTCATTTCAAAACCCTAAAAATACATTCATGTTGAAGTCCCATTTTCCACTGCTTATGTATTCAACCTTAACCTTTTTATTTGTCATCAATACTACATCCGACTTCACATATACTTTCCACTTATGAGTTTCATGTTGGTTCTATTTTTCACTATGATTCTTCACAATCATTTATTTTGTACTCGTATTGGATGATGTGGAATTCATTAAGGTCCAACTTCCAATGTTCTTGTCCCATTGACTCCAACAAATTATCTGGGATTGAGATTAGAGTTTTTTTTAGTGCCCTAAGATTTGCATGAATCAATGGCATATTTCCTAGTTATTAACCATGGGGATTCATCAATGCCTCTTGATAGACAAATATTGAAGGTGACTCAACTCAAGCACATTCATTCGTACCTCTCAAGATGCACTACAATACTTTAGAGAACACTGTCATCAAAGTTGATTTGCTTCACATTGGTTAACATCATACATTAATGGTCAGTAATCTAATGATTTCTTTCCATGCTCGACTTCAGCACATCCATTCACATGGTAAGAATTGTACCTTAGTTTTGTAGCAGCTGAAGATTATGTGATCTAATGGTTTCAACAATGACTTGCAACATCATTTGTTTCAGTAGTTTTTCAATTCCTTTCCATTTTCTTCCAACAGTTAGCAGTCTTAGATGTAGCTAGCACAACATCATTTCAGATAAGATTCAGTCTAAAATAGTTTCAACTCTCAGCTACATCTCTCTCAGTAAGATTTTGGCCTACATTGCTCCAACATCAGTGCATTCATCTCAACCAAGGATTATAGGGAGGTAAAACTTGAGGTAAAATAGCATGAGTTTTATATTTATTAAAGATTTAGAAATATGTCATGAAGAACCAGTAAGCATTATCCATTTATGTTTTCTATATAGTATTTTATGTCCATCGATTTCCATCCTTGCTCTCTCAATTCTAACATTTCATCATTCACGCACATCCAACTCAAGTCCTTCCCTACATCTCCTACATCCAAGCATAAGAAGGTTCCTTGCTGCTGCCACACAAGAACCAACAGTGATAAAAGATGCTTTGTTTCCACATAAAAATCAACAATGAGAAGAAATAAAGCAGTTGATACACATGCTAAGGAAATTGAAAAAAATGACAAGCTAGCCACAAGAACCTACATCAGAAGAAGCTATTGTGAACAAATATTAAGTTGCGATTCCTCTAAGCTCCCACATATGGATCATCATGGACCTTATGGTTTCCTTTTCACTCAAGTATACACCAGAACATGGTATTTTGCTTCATAATTTTATGGTCATATTATTGCTTGAAGGGTGTTATTTCTAGATTTGGGAATTTTTATGCATGTGGGAACTACAAATATTTTATGGCTATGCTCCAAATCTATTATCAGGAAATGATGCATGAGGACATGCTTTGCATTTAGTTTGGGGGAGAAGGATTATTGTGCACTCTATGGTATTTTTATTACTGAACAAACAATGCATTAATATGATACATGCAATATAATTTTCATCCCTAGACTGAGACAGATTACAATTTAGTTGATGAAGTTAATGATTATATCTTGTGTGTTGCAAAAGTGCGTATGTTTACAAGCAATTAACTGAAGATAAGGCCTAGTCCACAAGTGCATGCGTGTTCTAGCATTGAAAGAGAAAATTGCAATTGTTACTTTCAGACCAGTAGGTAAAACAAAATTTCAGTATATGTTCAAAATTCAGAGCAACATGAATATTTTGGTAGAGACAAATGGGTTGGATCATTTACCTTGAATGGAAGTGAAATCAAATTGAATGTTGTAGCTTATAGGTAAGACCGTTCTTTCTTTTACAAGGGTCAATATCTATTGCAGGAAAATCCAAGTGAGGCAGATCAGTGGCTGAAAATGCAAATTAGTGGTAAACTCAAAATTTTTCCAAATTTCTATAACAATCCTATATTTCCAAGATCTGATTTGCAACTTGATCAATGGGTATTCAAAGCACTTTAGAACATTATGTTTTTCTTGCTTTCATGCAATAGTGAGAAAAGTTGAAAATTCATTGTGGTTGAAATAAAGTTTGCCATACCTAATGGGTTTCTCAAATTGGATGTATTAAAGGATTTGATTAATGGAACTTGTGTGCAATCAATTTGTTAGTTGCATTAAGCAATGGGTTGCAAATCTTAAACCATTTATTTGCAAATATTATGAGCTAATTTCATGTAGCAATTTGTTTTCTTTGTCAATTAGTGCCACTATT
Source organism: Pseudotsuga menziesii (assembly GCA_001517045.1). Lineage (NCBI taxonomy): Eukaryota > Viridiplantae > Streptophyta > Pinopsida > Pinales > Pinaceae > Pseudotsuga > Pseudotsuga menziesii. The sequence continues at coordinate 575,490 of LPNX010692014.1, read as the reverse complement.
ATGGACATGAATGTATTTTCTGACATGGAGTTATTGGAATTCTCAAGCAACAAAATGATAGTGGATAGACAAAATCTCTTAGTTTTCATTGGCGATGACAAAATGGATGATAGTGTCTTATCCAACAACCTGAATGGACATGAGTATAAAACACAGACATGAGTATAAAACATAGTTTGAGATAGACAAGAGTTGAGACTGTCAAGAGTTGAATTGGGCCTTTGAATTCTGCCAAAAAAATTCTATGATCTATAACTGCAAGATGAATTTCTTATAAGGATGACACGATTTGTTGTTTTCCCAAGCGCTCTCTAAATGGTGAGGACAGATTCAAAGCTAAAATTCACAGGTTTGAGCTATCTTGAGGATACTTTGAAGCAATCATGGTTGGTACACCAAGAATGAAAAAATTAAATTACATATGATGCTGGGTTGAAGGCACAATATACAAACAAATTGTGAATTTGGGATATCAACAATATGTTAGTATTTTTGCCATAATTTCTCTTACTAACAGTATGACTGAGATTTTGTATGGAGTTAATTTATCTCATTAAAGGATTGCATGCTCTGTTTAAACCAAGATAATCAATTATTTACCTTCAATCTCAACACTTAATGTGGAATTTGTTATCAGTGGGAACTCAGGACATTAACAATCATGATGGCTAGTTCATGTTTTATGCATACACATTTTTTTTAATAGGGAATAAATTGAAGTGGGCATATCTCCCAAACGATGATCTAGGTCTATGTGAAATTTGGTGAGTAGATGCACTAAGGTAATATGAGAAATACCTCAAAGTTGGAGCGAAACCCAGTTTGTAATTTCTGAGAAATCAAACATAATCACCTACAACAATTTCTCCTATATCTCAAATTCTGTGCATCACATGGATTTGATTTTTGGCATGAAGAAGAATTGTGGTAAGAGGAACATAATTACCAAGTTTCAGAAAAAATGGTTGCACGATTTTTGAGAAAACTACCATCATCACCTACAACCAATTTGCATTTTTATCGAAATCCGTGATGTGGGTTTCTCTAATTTTTGGCATGGAGATGCATTAGAATGGTAAATACTTGATTGCAAAATTTCAGCCAAAGCTAGTTTGTATTTTGTGAAATATTGGTACATGAAGTTTAGCTGCAACACATCTTTATTCATGTTTGTCTACACAAGTGAAGAAATGGAAATGAGAATATCTTGCAAATGGTAAATTGGATTCTCATGATTTTTGGATAGAAAGTGCATAATACCAAAGTGAACAAACCTGGTAAGTTTCATCCCAATCCAATGCATGGTTTTTGAGAAAATGACCATCATCACCTAGAACCAATTTTCATTTTTCTCAAATTCCGTGATGTGGGTATCTGTGATTTTTGGTGTGTAGGTGCATTGGACTAGTAAAAACCTTCCTGCAAAATTTCAGCCAAACGAATTTTGTCATTTGGGAGAAAATGACTTCGAAATTGTTCTGCTCAAAAGGTTGTGACTCCGCTAAATTTAGCGATCTTTATATGTGACTCTGCTAAATTTAGCTCTCTTTGGGCAGCGACTTCGGCAAATTATTCACTAAATTTAGCGCTCTTTGGGCTGTGACACCGACAAAATATCTGCCAAAATCTTCGCTAAATTTAGCACTCTTTGGGTTGCGACTCCGCTAAATTCTCTGCTAAAAAAGCTGCGACTCTGCCAAATTTTCTGCTAAATCCTTCGCTAAGTAGCTGTGACTTCACCAAATTTTCTGCTAAATCTTTTGCTAAGAAACTATGACTTTGTCAATTTCTATTAAAATTTCCCTTTCTTCTAGCTGCAACTGTTCCAATGGTAAAATGAAAACAACAATTGAATGAGTCTTTCTAGTTTGGATGCTACACAGGTTTTGGGTTGAATGAGGACATGCAACAAGTTCACTTTGTGGGAGATGTTGGGTCACAGATTTGTCCATATTTTCATCACCTATCGACATATATTTAATCCATCTTCGTCATATTGTTATCCATTTATCATTCCATTTTCCATCCATTTGTTGTAATTTCCCGTAAAATACAATGTTACTTCGATTGATGTTTTAGTGGTTAACCATGATTATATTCCGTTATTTTTAATGAATTGGAAACTATTGTGCATAATTTTACTAATGATGGTTTGTGGAGTGATTTTTCACGGATGAGACACTCACAGCTAGTTGTTACAGCCTTAACAAAAAATGCATGCCAGTTAAGAACACCTTAATTCGCGTCTCAATTTTCAGGCAGATGGAAAAGAATCGTGGAAATCCGAGACACGGGTTTTGTGTGTAATGGGATCATTTACTCAAATTGTAATGAAATCACTAAACAAAATTGCATTTTGATATATACAGGTGGTTCTTCAAGAGAGTTTTTTCCATATTTGTAGTTATGGTTGGTTTTCGAAGTTAACAAATTTGTTGAAACATATCAAGTTAGGGATTCAGTTTCTCATTCTGCTGAAATAATTTTATGTATAAATATGTAATTAATATCATGAGAAAAGGGAGGATAGAGAGAAATTAATTTTATTCTATAGGATTTGATCTAGACTCTGTTGTAATGATTTCATTCTGATAATATATGCTGGCAGTTTTTAATTCTGGAGTTGTAGACTTTCATTGTGGATATCTAGCTCTATTTAGTGGAGGAAGGGCCCTCTTCCCTGAGCATATGATGGTAGTGTTTATTGTAAGTGTGGTATTGTTTAGATTTGCTTATTATTTCATTCATGCTTCCATTCATTAGATTTATCATAGTTGTATACTTTCATTCATTAGATTTGTTATAGTTGTTGTGTTGTTAATTCATTTGATAAATTGTTGGCCAACATAGCACTTCTTTCAGGTTTATCTAATTAGATCTTGTTTCATAAGAATAGATTTCGTTTGAAGTTTGTTAGATTTACAATTTGGTTTCATGAATAGGTTTTAGGTTTAATTTTTTTTCAAGAAGGTGTGATCTAGTTTACAAAGAGTTTGATTTCATACCAATAGATCAATAGTGTCAGGTAGAGATTGTGCTTGCATAGAATCTTGCATGATAGCTTTGAAATAAAAGACTTCCTCGGGTTGATAATTTATGTTCTGGAAGTTTAGTTGTTTATTTAATTAGACAATTAATCCCACCAACAACCTCTTTGAGTTGTTGAAAATATTGATTTTCCTATGGACTCCAAGAAAATACATCTTTCTTTAGTAACACTATTAAAGGAGCTGGTATTATTTTATAGTTCCAAAGAAACTTGCAATAGTAACCTATCATACCTAAGAATCCTCGAATATTCTTTATGGTTTTGGGAATCATCGAGTTCATCATGGATTTGATTTTGTTAGGGTCCACCTTGACACCTTCATGAGATACAATATGACCCAAATACTCTACCTCCTTTATCCAAAAGAAACATTTTGAGTTTTTTGTATACAATTATTAATCCTTTAGTAGTTGCAGTACCCTGTGAAATTTTTGAACATGTTCTCGACAAGACTTGCATAGATTAGTATATCATCAAAGAATACTAACACAATTTTTCTAAGGAAAGTCTTGAAAATAGAATTCATCAAACCTTGAAATGTGGAAGGCGCAGCTGTGAGACCAAATGGCATGACCAAAAATTCATAGTTACCTTCATGACTTATGAATGTTTTTTTAGGTATGTATTCATCCTTCGTTTGAATATAGTGATACCTGGAATGAAGATCCAACTTTGTGAAGACAACTGCTCCATCTAATTTGTCTAGAAATTCATCAATGACGGGAATGGGAAACTTATCTTTAATTTTGATTGTTGAGCACTCTATATACTTATTAATTTGTTAACACACATATTGTTCAATATTTAATTGTCAACCCAATAAATTCTGTTATTTCAAAGGAAATTATAAAATTACATGTATAACCATTTTTAGTAGTTGATAAGTAAAATGTAAATCACTCAATTCTAATCACTGCTTCATCCAACTCAAATCTCTGTAAGAAATCAAAGTAAAATTATCCATTTAGAAATTGAAAAGAACTTCTATTTCCTATTGTATCAATCCTAATGTTTATTATCTAAAGATAAATCCACTTAGAATTACTTTTGTAGAAAATGGAAGTCTAAATTACCAAACCAAAAGGATCTCTAATCACTAATCAAGCAGCAAATTCATCAAATAAATTGACCTATCTAATGAGGAAAACTCTAGAAAGATAAATAAAACACAACATAGGAGTTGAGTGAGTTTGTAACATCTATAACACACTTCTACGTAAAGGATAATATTAACTACATAGTTGACTATCACAGCACACCACCTACAACAAGCCACATAAACACCAAGTAATGCAATCGCTAAATGAATGCAATTGTAGTTAACCATATGAATGTATCAAACTGAAATTCCACACTAGACATAAAAAAAAAACATCTAAACTACAAACAAATATGTTAGAAGGCAGTCCCTGGCCTTCAAACATAGATGCTGTCAAAAGCTCAGAAAGTCTACAATAGAGAAATGATGAGAATTGTGACTCCTTTATCAATTTGATAAAGTTGCAGTTATAGTTACAGTCACTCTTCTATATCTATTGCAAATTGTGAACCAATCGCTCTCCATGTCTTTGTGTACTTATACAAGAATGAAACTGTTCAGTTACATAAATGTTGGGCATCCATAGCGATCTTTTATCTTCAGGATGTCGAATTAAATCATGACAGTTACAGCCATCAATTATTTGCAGAAGATAAGCTCAGGAATAGATGGAATTTACTTCAAGTTGTTTCACAAACTAGCATGCTCATATGAATGCACAATATTCTCGGGGAGTTTCAGTTGCATGCGTGAAGGAGCCTCCAAGATTCCCTTGCCATTAATGTTGACGGGATCATTGAGCAGGTGGTTGATGCCAAGTGGCATCAAATATGGAGTTATGATAAGCTATTGAAGTTAATCCATCTTGGAATATGATTATTTGTTGTAGTTGAGGCACTTGGTAATTCTGAACCCTTCTTTTAAATCACAAAAAGATCATAACACCGAAAGGTAAAATCCATGATTGCAAGTAAAACTAAACATAAAACGAAATAATAAATAAGGATTTATACCAGAGATATTCATGCTCATTTGTAAAGAAAATATAAGGATGAATCTCTAAAATAGGGACAAGGATAGGGTAAAAGGATGAAACAGGGTAGAGTAAAAATAGGTAAATTCGGGACCCAACATCTCCCCCGAGCTATCCAGTTTCCTATCCTCATGCAACAATATGAGCTAGTCGAAGTCTTAATTAGATTCAAGAGTCTTCATATGAAAATTTGTGAGGTTAAATGAAGGTTCTGGTACCTCCTATGGTAGCAAAAATCCATTACTCATGATCAAAGCACCCCAACAGTCTCTTTCATCTCTCTTTGTCATAATGTAGGTTCCCTTGTAGTTTCTGTTTGGCCACCAAATAAGAGAAAATCTAAACTTCAAACCCAGCTAGTTTAGACCACAAGACTCCATACATTTATCATGGCTAGGTACTCTAGACAAGGCATATTTTAAATTTTTAAAACAAAATGGGTCTTTTCCCATAGGGATACACAGGAAAATTTCCATCTCTTACTACTTCCTATCAGATCAATGTTCTGCTACCGATATATCATATCAACACAAGTAGAGACGAACCTCTATTGAAATACAGTCAATTGATTGAATTTCTATGGAAATGAAAGGTCCTTCTTTTTCCTAGCAATCAAAAGGGTAGGGGCTCTAGGTTCTCCATGAATCCATAAAGTGGAGTTGTCCTCATTTATCTAAATGGTTTGTGCTGCCCTCAACCAACACGCATGATTAGTGACAAAAGGGGAAAATGATATTAAATGAATATCCCCATTATAGGGAATTGGATTAGCTTGAGTATCCATTAGGAATTCCCTATCATGTAGATATAAATCATAGAGCAAATTTTGCTCAGAAACTTCACTCTGGATGAAATTTTCCAGGAATTGAGGTGGTGTTACAACTGCTAAGGTCTTCCTTCTTTTAAATCCTTAATCTAGAATACATTCTGTTCAAATAGAAATATAGGATATGACAAGAAGGTATTAATCTGTCACAGTAATCTAGGGACTAAAACAAGGTCTCATAAGAGATTTCAAACAATTAAGCATGAAAATGGCATAACGGTACTACAATAGGAGTAGCAGCTCTGTATTAATCAATAAAGAATAAGTAATACAATACAATGGTCATGCAAGGTGCATGAATGCCAAGACAATTTGAATACTCAAGGAGGTCATTCGAATTGCATGGATGTGTGTAGCTTAATTGAATGTCAGCCACAGTCAACACACATAGTTAACCACCAAGCTAATCAATAACTGACTCTCAACTAAGTCCTAACTGAAGCGGAGTGCAATAGATGAATGAGTCTAACTGAAAGTGACTCATCACATGTAACTGCATTTCCAACTGAAGGAGGTAGTGCATCCATAACTCCAAGTAGCTCTGATGGAGTTAATTGAAGTAAACATTTTATAAAAGTGGTTGTAGGTGCATGTGTTAGCTCCAGTTCATAAATAATGACCAAAAATAATCAAATAATGAATGGAGGCGCCTTCACAACTCAGGTTAACTAATTGTAACAATCAGTTAGCAATTAGGTGCATTTATGACACTCAGATCACCCCAGAAATGCTCCCTGTTTGAAGGAGGAATCCCATTTAGCCTCCTCGACTGAAGGAAAAGGCTTAGTTATCTTCCTTGATTGAAGGATGGTGTGGGTGAGCTCATGCTACTGCCAAGTAAGTCAATTAAACTTAGTATAGTGGGTAAATAGGCCAAAATTGACCAAATAAGTGTGCATGTTGGGTAAATGAATCCAACACCCCCCCTTAAGCTATACTTAGTAGGAGTAAAAAAAATGCATGAAATGCTAGGGCCCCGAAAACAAATTCCATAGGTCACCCTATACAATAAAGTAACTGCTTAATATAACCAAAGAAATGGGAATACCCTCATGGGAAAATACCCCCCCTCAAACTAAGCAGTAAATCAAGAAATTTTTGGTTCTTCAATGCAGCCGCATCCTGAGACTGTCCATGTGAACCTATGAATCCAAAATAAATGAATATGTATGGATGAATCTTCCTCTTTGGAAGAATAATGATATCCTCAACTAAATAAAAAATATAGACAGCTATTGGATGAAGACTGGACCCATGTAGAGCAACTGAAATAAACTGATAAGTGAGAAAAGGTTCTTGAGGATTCAAACCATGTGAGGAACACTGAATAAATTGATATGTTTCAACCTTGAACAATAAACCATGAGTGGTAAAATTATCCCCAAGTCTTACGAGCAAGTGTCCAAGCGGATGCAAAATGTCTTCCTCTTTACTAGTTCTGTGAGGAGATGAGCATGTGACCAAAGGTAGAGAAGCCCTGGGACTGTGGAGAGCAAATTCTTGAGCTCCATAATCTGATATAGCTTTAGAAATAGCTAATGATTTGCAAAATAAAATTTCATCAACCTCATAAAAGGAAACTAACACCAAATCCCCAGCAGCAAATTTGAAGAAGAATTTTGGTACTTGATTTTTCACACCAAAATTGGTGAAAGCAGCTTCAAGCAGTACTAAAAGCTCTTGGAATCTAAAATTTGGACCAGTTAATAACAGATCAGATATAAATGAGATCATATGAGATACAAATAAGTTCATATCAGATACAAAAGTGTGGAATGAAATGAAATCCCCAACAACGGTTTTGAAGGAGACTTGCGGTACTTGTTTCTTCACAAAATTAATGAGAACAGCTACAAGCAATACTAAAAGATTATGAACCTAAAATATTGAACCAATCAATATTAGATCATATCCAAATAAGATCATATCAGATCCAAATAAATGGTCAACCGAGACGGTGGATGCACAGTTGTCTTTTTCTTCAAAATTCTGAATTTTGGTGCATGCAATCCTGCAGGAATTTGCTGGAAGATCTAGATAATGGGGAGCGAATTGATCACTCTTGTAATCTGATATATTTTCCAAAATATCCAAGGTATTACATATTTTCACAAAATCAAATTTCTCTTCACTTTTCGAAGCATTTACTGGCAAATTTTGCACAGAATTCAAAGGAAAATCATTGGTGAATGTTTGCATGGAAGTGCAGCAGTGTTTTTCTTCAATATTAGAGATTCAAATTTTTTCTTCTATTTCAGCCATATGAGGAGATGAGATATCATATATCTCACAAATTTCCCGAGCATCAGGAGAAGGAGTCACTGCAAGGAGACTTTCTTTAATTCAAATTGACTATGTAGAAGATTCTGCTTCTTCTTCATCTTGAACAACTTCATCAGAGAGAGTAGAGGCCAATAATTTTGAGTAAATAACTCTTGTGGTGTGTTACCACATAATTTGTACTTACTGGCTTTTTATCAAGTGAGCCTGGTGAACCAGACAAAGATGATTTGTTCGGACTTCAGAAGACCTTCGGAAGTGCTTCTGGGAAGTGCTTGTTGTACTATATCACATGTTCATACCCCAAAGGGGAGTTGTAATAAAATGTTCTAGAATGATAGTGTCTGTAAAAGACTCGGTCTGTTAGAATTTATTTTTCAATCCGATCAACCCAGGGTGTTTTTTCCCTTGGTTATTATTGGTTGTTGAATAAACGACTGATAATTTTTGAGTTTTTCACTCAATACCTCCAAAGTTGGGGTGGTTGGCTTGGAATTTAGGCCTATTGAGGTTATTAGAGTCTATGTGTCAATATATAAACATGCCAGGCATAATGGTCAAGTCATATGAACATGTCTAAGTTCCCTTAGGTTTTTAATTTTTTTAATTTTTTAATCTTTTTTAATTTTAATTTTTCCACAAAACTTAGGCTATTTTTTAATCGTTTAATTGGAAAATTTGGTTTTGTAATAAAAGTGGGCTTGCAAATCAATTTGAGTCATGGGGGTGCTCATTTTCAAGCTCAGAGCACCATGTAAACCCACAGACCCACTTTTTCTAAGTTTTGAGTGATTTGTCCATCACTCAGGTCAAAAATCTCTAAAAATCAAATATTGATTATTTAATTGATAACTTAATTAAATAATGGAGAAAACCCCAAATCTTAAATCATTGGGATTTGCTCTGATTTGACTAAAATCAGTCTCATTGGCTTGGGATAGACTGGATCTAACCATCCCTTGATAGAAGGAGGTGATCTGGGATGAAAAGAGAGCAGATTTATGCATGCAATATTGAGAATTATGCCCTCCCTCTCTCCTCCACATGTGTGGGCTGATCTAGATGAGTTTTGGTGGATGCATAAGTTAACAGGTTAAGGTTTCAGTCAAATCATCTCTCTGATTGACAGTTGCATTCAGTGAGACTCATATTACACTCAGATAGACTCAGATCATGCTCAGATTCACTCCACATGTAGCTGCAGTCTCTCTCTCCTTGGGATTTGCGCCCCCCTGGGCTAGATCTCTTGTTTTTACTATAAATAAAGCACATATTACCTCTTCCAATCTAGTTAGTGTTGATGTATATGTAACTTCGGAATGTATTCTTCTATGTATCTTATTTATTGTAACCCGATGTTTATTCCAGGATGTTTCTATTATGTATTTGAGTCATGTGATCATGCCCCGATGTTTCAATTGGGAGGATTAATAATGTAAACAAGTCATGTCAAGTCATTAGGTAAGTCCCCATAGTTTCAAGGCACTTGAGTTATTATACACTAATTAAGGTGTAGGCTCGAGTAGTATTTGTTAGGTCGAGCCTACGTGTGAAATGGTAATTCAAGTGAACGGAATAATATAAATAGAGAGTGAGACTCTCTGTTTATCATACACATCATTCACTCTCTTAAGTGAGGCGCAATTGTGGAGGAGGAAATATACTGGGACTAGAAGGCCACTGCTATTGGGAGATCTCTTACTATTTTGGTGCTGATTCTATCTTAGAGGAAGTTGCGGGGTTTTCTCATTTATGGTTTCCCCAAGGAAAATCTCTTTGCGTCTCTTGTCTCTTGTGATGTGCTTATGTTTTATTGCTGTGCTTGTTATTCTCTCAGTGAAAAGATCCTAAGATCATAATGCTAGCCTAATGTGATGAAAAACTAACATGGTATCAGAGCTAACCTGAGAAGAAGACATTGTGCAGCTACAGAAACTAGGGCTTCCTATTTTTTAGATCTTCCTCCATAGATTTTCAGCAAAAGTATGCTAAGATGACTCCCCATTGAAGGGTGCATCTTTTTGTCGATGCAGAATTCAATCTCAAGCATTTTCAGTTTCGATGTGGAAATTAGGGATTTCTACAGAAGAGGAATTTTTGAGTGAGACTAGCATAGGGTTATTCTCCTCATCAAAACCGAAGTTTAGAGACCTGGATCAATAAATTTGGTTGGGTGAAACTCCAGGAAAGTCAAACCCTAGTTTGACCCTGAGCTAGGAGAAACCCTAAATACTAAAACTGCTAAGTTTTGGTACAGTAAATATATTCCAATATTGGAGTAGTCTCATAAGCTAAAGATTTTAGGGGCCGAAGATAAAATCCTGATGAATCCTGTATCCAAAAATCAGACTCAGATTCGCTATACTCCAGGAGATATGATCTCTCCAAGTTAGGGTTCCAGCCTCTTCCAGAATTCATCCCTGAACAAGACATATGGGGAGATTTGCAATATCTTGAGCTACAGAGGTCCAAATGGAATTATTGAAGATGTTCCAAAAAGGGATTAGACTGTAATTTTGGAGGTCCAAATATCAGACTCAGAAGATGAACCAGTGACACGTGGAATGCCGTACAACTTTGTTGTTCTGAACAGTCCTGTAACATGTCACCTTGGGAAAAGGATCATAAATCCAAAATGGTGAAACCAATTCTAATGAAACCTATGGTGTTGGATCAGGGACATGCGAGGTTACCTTAGTGCAAACTTTTATACATATAGGAGTAGTAATTTCTGAGATATCACAGAAACAGTAACAGGCATTTCTGCAGAAGAAATTGGAAAATTAGGGCTTCCTGTTCCGGGAACTTTCCTCTACTGTTTTCGGAAAAGGAGTACATTGGACAGCACCATTTGAAGAGATCTATTTGGTTGACCAATCATATCTGAAAGATTCCAAGTTTTGAAAATTAGGGTTCCTGTGACAAACCCTAGATCAGCGAACTTCG
>LPNX010692014.1:549677-559806 GCA_001517045.1 Pseudotsuga menziesii | reverse complement strand
GTGGTTGTAAGTGCTGAGCCATTTCACAGATGATAGTAGGTGTGTCCTATCATGCTGGTGAATGTGAGTGCTAGGCCTTTCTGATGGGATTGTAGTTTACTGCATGATTAGATGTGAGTGTTGGGCGTGCCTTTCTGATGAGTAGGTCAGATGTAAGTGCTGGGAGAAGACCTACATGAGGGTAGGCCTACAACCAGTATGAAAAAGGGATGGGTCTGTATAACTTCCTATGACGAGAAGAATCATGAGATAGCACCAGTATTGATCCAGATCGAGTGATGATCCAGATCCAGTAATGATGATATAGTAGTAGTGATCCAGATTGAGTGATGATCCAGATCCAGTCCAGTGATGTTGATACAAATCAAGAGATGATCCAGATCCAGTGATGTTGATCCAGATCGAGAGATGATCTAGATCCAGTGATGATGTTCCATATCGAGAGATGATCCAGATCTGAAGATGACTTAAAGACAAAGATGAGTTGAAGATGAAGATGACTTGAAGACGAGATGATCCAGCTGATACAGAGAAGAAGACCAGTGTTGAAAATTGTGTCGAAAGAATACCTTCCTAGTTAAGAGGGAGTGTTGATGTATATGTAACTTCGGAATGCATTCTTCTTTGTATCTTATGTATTGTAACCCGATGTTTATTCCAGGATGTTTATATTATGTATTTGAGTCATGTGATCATTCCCCGATGTTCCGATCGGGAGGATTAATAATGTAAACAAGTCATGTCAAGTCATTAGGTAAGTCCCCATAGTTTCGGGGCACTTGAGTTATTATACACTAATTAAGGTGTAGGCTCGAGTAGTATTTGTTAGGTCGAGCCTATGTGTGAAATGGAAATTCAAGTGAACGGAAGAATATAAATAGAGAGTGAGACTCTCTATTTATCATACACATCATTCACTCTCTTAAGTGAGGCGCACTTGTGGAGGAGGAAATATACTGGGACTAGAAGGCCACTGCTGTTCGGAGATCTCTTACTGTTTTGGTGCTGATTCTATCTTAGAGGAAGTTGCGGGGTTTTCTCCTTTATGGTTTCCCCGAGGAAAATCTCTTTTTGTCTCTTGTCTCTTGTGATGTGCTTATGTTTTATTGCTGTGCTTGTTATTCTCTCAGTGAAACGATCCTAAGATCATAATGCTAGCTTAATGTGATGAAAAACTAACAGTTAGAATTGGGATTGAGGTGCTGTAGCTATTGTACTATTGCTATTTTTCATTTGAAATAAAGAAAAGCTTTGGAGGAAATATGGTGTCATGCTATTGTGTGTGTGGATGAACATTTCCATGTTTTATTGAGGTAACCTGTATCTATGTTCATAACTTTCTCATTTTTTGTGGATCCAAAGCTAAAGATTGATAATAAGTTTATTATGATCTTGATAGGAAAGGAGTTTGTTAATAAGTTTATTGGCTATCTCTTTCCTTTTTATGCATGTTTAGAGATATAGATTCGACATGTTTTATAATTTTATATGCATGCTATTCTAATATCTCTGTTTATGTATTAACCAGATCTCACAAGCATTTTGGCAAGGCTTTGGATTAAGTTGGAGGTTCCTAGCTTGGATAGGGCGCTGATCTATTTTTCTTCCTCAATTTCTCCAAAAACTTTCTCAAAGGCATAGTCCCTTGACATTCCATTGGAAAGCTCCATGGTTGATCTTCAAGGCTTCCAACAGTCTTTCTCTCTCTTCCTCCTCCTAAAAAGCAAAATTTTACCTGGTAAATTTGTTTACAAGCTTTGATATCATTCAGATCTATTATGTTAAAGTAAAAATTACATAGATCTATTATTTCAAGGCTCATAATCTAGATCTAATTCCTAAAAAGTTTCATAAAGCATTCTAGATCTAGTTTAGGGAAATCGTCCGTTTTGCATGGCAATTTAAAGAGAATCCATAGTTTGCATGCATTAGATTTCTGTTTCTTTTTCAAAAGATAAAATCCAACAATCAGTGCACATCTCATTGGATTCCTAAACAGCAATCCAGGATCCCAAGGAAATCTTTCTTTCCTTGGTTCCTTTTTACCATTTTAACTAGTTTTAACTTAGTTTTTTATTATTATTTAAAGTAGGATGACCCAACGGTAATTTCAAAGTGATTTTGAGCATGCTTTAATATAATAATCTCTCTATAGTTTAGCAGGAATAACAAAAATATGAGAAGATTCTATTTGAAAGTGGATTTTGGGTCATCCAAATTCCCCCAGGGGTCTCCCTTTTGACTGTAATTTTAATTTTGGGCAATTTGTAAGATATTGGTTTAATCCTATATAAGAAATAAGAGGATTCAGATAATTTTACTGATATTGTAACAATAAATAATAAAAATTTTCTCTGGATAGGCTCTTTCGAGTCCATTCACCATCCCCCTGGGGGGATTTGCGCCTTTTTTGTCATTTTTTTGCATTGTCATATTTTTTTCGCTCTAGATTAGTTTCATTAATGAGGAATAAAATTCTTTAATTACTTTATCATATATTCCATATTACAGTATCAAAGTAACTTGAATACTTACCCCACAACTTCTAGATTGACCCGCAAGGGGAAAGAGATGCGTGGTAGGAATAATTCAAGAACCTATGGTTTGCTTATTTTATTTTTCTTCTTATCATTAATTTATATAAACAATTGTTTTAAAATCAACCCCATCCTTGATTTTTCGATTGAGGTCCACCTGGACTGAAAGAGGTTCCTAGAGGGTTTTTCTTTCTAAGAAAACACATCCTTTAAAACTCACTAAAATCGACAAGACTCCGGTGTGTATGTGTAGTGAGAATTTCTCCTCACTACAGGGGAAGAAATGGCTCCCTTGTGCCTATAGGGCACAAGGGTAGGTTTCTACCCTTAGAAAATAGTAAAAAATGGAATGATAAATGGTAAAAATAGAGCTGTGAATTGAACCTAAGCTAATCTAAGAAAATGACTACAATAGTAAACTGAATCTGATATCTAATGATAGAAAAATAAAGGAGAGGAGATGATGGAGCATTGTTGAACCCCTCTGCACACAGTATGTTAGGGTTTTGCTTCCAAACCTGCAAAAATAAACCTATACTATCATGGAGACAACCTGCAAATAATGTTAATGAAAAACATGAAAATGGAGATGAGGGTTAGAAAGTAAAAACAAATAAAACAAGCATAAAAAGATATTATACCTCACTTAGGTGGAAATGGGCCACCATGCCCTAGCTCATGGGAGCACCTATCTCTTGGTTGGGAAGCAATGGCTTGGAGAAATGGAAATGGAGGAGAGGGAGAGTGGGTGGTTTGAGAACAAGAGGTCTCAAAGCATCCACGAGAAGCATAACAATAGGCAAGTGAGGAGTGTTTTGAGAGTGACTCCCCACCCTCCTTTTATATTTTTTCCAAGGGATTTTAGGGTTTTAAGCCCTTGGTTAGGGTTTAGCCCCTTTTTTGGGCCTTTAGCCCCTTCCGCCCTAACTTTAGCCCCTTTCAGGGTTTTAGCCCCTTTTTTGGGGCTTTAGCTCCTGGGGGTCTATTTTGGGCTCTTATTTGGGGTTTTTAGCCTTTTTCTTCATCCTTGGGATCTTTTGGAGGTGTGGGGGTCAAATGGAAGGTCTTATGAAGTGAAATGAGTGTTGTGAGGTGGTGTCCTTGGGTGGTGTAGGCCATTGAGAGCTGTCTGTGGGATTTTTGGGTTAACATATTGCCCCATGATGTGTGAGGGTAGGAGCTCAACATATGGCTGATGGACATCATAGGATTTTCTATTGAGAGGTGGTGCTTCCGGGGCCGGGGCATGGTGGATTTTGGTTTTGTATTAATTTGGTTTCCATCAATAGGTGAGATACAATAAATATGTGACATGTCTATGGATGAGGCAGGCATTACCATGCTCGTGACAATGTCAAAAGAATCATTTGATATATGCTCTAAAATACAAGAGCCGATCATATACAACTGATGTTACAATGCTGGTTGCCTCTCATGTGAGGCTGAATACAATACTGATCTGGTACATTGGACCCATGGAATTCTCATGGAATGCTACATCTTCCTGACTGGTGGTCTACTGGATCTGGTACATAGTTGTGTGGACTCGCTGATTGAGAGTCAGAGTCTCTATGGTACAAGTATGCTGCATCAATCATAAAGGTATATTGAAGCACTGTTGGGGCTTCTGATCACTGTCTCCAACGCAAACCGAAAATCACAAGGGACATAACCTGTTTAGGTCCCTCGAGTGGACTCACCAATGTGCTAGAGTCAGGTGACATCTGGGGTTTTTGACCAAGTTGTAGACACTGAGAGGGGGGGGGGTGAATCAGTGTGAAGTCTTTATTACTTTTTCCAACTTTTATAATTAACAACTTATTCAATATTTTGCATTGTCACATTATCATTGTATGACCATCAACATTGTTATCATCATCATATCATCATCATCACATGGAAAGCAAAGCAACACAGTACACAAGATTTTTACGTGGAAACCCAAGTCCTGGGGGAAAAACCACGGAAGCCTTTATAATAATAATTTACCAGCAACAAATGGAAGGAAGAAACAACCCCCTTTGTTACAAAGACTTCAATTCTCCAGCTACTACTCGAAGGAGGCTACATCCCCCTGGTTTACAGGCTACAACCTGAAGGAAGCCTTAGCTCCCTAGATTTCCTTGCCCCGTCCTACCACCCTGATATGAAGATAGAAACTGAACTATTGAAACACAAATTGCACTGATCCTGCGGACCTACTATCCAACACCTGTACCACACTGCACAATCTAAACCACACTGCACAACCACTTTCACTGCTCATCAACTGTTCACTGCTCATCAACTGTCCACTGCTCATCAACTGTCCACTGACCACTGTACCACAACTGCTCCACACTACTCATCAACATGCGCAATCTAGCTGTACCAATTGAGTTGTTATTCACATCATCTGAATCAATCAATCTGAATTCAACCAACTATGTACCAAACCACTTGGGTCCAACCAACTGCTTATACTACTCAGCCAATATGAGTCAGACCAAATGCACATGTAGTAGCCTATGCTAATGCTGCACAACTGAACCAATGTACTCACTCCTAATTACCACTATTCATCATCGTACTGTATAATTCCATATCATCACACATTGTGTTTTCATCATACATCACTGAGTATCACTGTGTAAACATCACTGAGCATATCAAATTGAGCATTTATCACTGTGTTTCATCATACATATATTACTGTGTACTGAGTGTCATGCCACTGAGTGTATTTTACTGAAGATACCACTGTTTAAATATTACTAAGTACATATGTATATGCCACTGTTGTCATTCAACTGTCATTGTCAAGGTGGTCAACTTGTGCTAACTTGTTCAACTGTTCATATGATCATCCTGCTAACCTACTCATATAGTCAACATGATAAACTAATCATGTAGTCAATCTTATCAACTACTAATTGATTTTTGTCTCATCACCAAATCAATCTTTCACTTATCATATCTTATCAAGTCAATACTTAGTCACAAAGAATGTCATCATAAAACTCTAGGAGTTGTCCTTTTCAACTTGATTAAGCACATGTAGGCACTATGATTTAGCCAACCAATGCTAACACATGACTATAATGATGTCTACAAGATTATGTGCTTACTTAACTCAACACTGCTTGAACATGCCTTCATTGCTATAGTTTTTCAAGGCTTGCTTGAACTCTAAGCTATCAGAACTTTTAACACAGTAACCAAAAAAATTGCACTTGTCTTCCAGATTGACTTTTACATACCTGATATCCCTGCTTGAACAAGTTCATACCTTCACTTGTATGTGCTCCTTTGATATGTATGCT
Source organism: Pseudotsuga menziesii (assembly GCA_001517045.1). Lineage (NCBI taxonomy): Eukaryota > Viridiplantae > Streptophyta > Pinopsida > Pinales > Pinaceae > Pseudotsuga > Pseudotsuga menziesii. The sequence goes on along the minus strand of LPNX010692014.1, from coordinate 553,967 downwards.
TGACAGAGTAACACTAGCTTCTTCCTTCCTTACATAGAACACCAAGTATATACAGAGATCTGTGGATAGCTTCAATAAATTTGTCTTTGTATACTGTGGCGATCCCAACTTAGTTTGCTTGAATGTTGACTCAGGACTTTGAACATACTGAGGTCACCTGATATTGTCCTTTTGTATCCTGTGAGAATACTCTGAGAACATCGCTGTAGAATGTCTTCACCAAAATGACTTGATGACTGTATGACTTGCCTCAGAGAAGTGTTTAAAGATGCTTCCAAAGCACTGTTTAAATGGATTGAGTACCTCCTTTACATGCTTTGACTTCTGCTTTGTGTACTACTGTTGTACAGAGCTATATGTCTTCAAAAGAGATCACTTCTCCACTATGCTAGTGGTCTCCAAGGAGATTTCACCATTGTTACAGTACTACAAATCTTCAAAGGAAGATCACTGCTGTTTGGATGCTCACAGGATCAACACTTCACTGCTGTAGATACAAAGATAGATCTTCACAGAGATCACAGTGGTTTCCTCAGTGATAGCCCGAAATTCAAGCCCTCTGCTACTATAGACATCCCCAATTGAAGCTCATGTTTCTCTGCCTCAGTACCTCAGTATCACTCCCAAATTTCAGAGCTAAGGAAAAAAAAATTGATGCAAATCTGTAACTTGAAAAATCAGAGTTAAAAACCATGCTGCGGCTTCTTCAGGAGGCTGTCAAATTCAAGGCATGTTAAAAAGAAACTTCAAAGCATGGCTGCCTCATCCACGAAATTTAGAGATGATGATCTCATAACACTACAGCAGCTGTAACAGCCCGAAATTATCTTCTACTGTGACCCCCGAAAATCAGATATATTATTTTCAGAATTTTCCCTTTTACTGAGGCTGCCTGATGATGCAAAAAAATATTTCACGTTAAATTTACTGTGGCTGCTACAGTATACCTGAAAATTTCAGAGCTTGATCTTCAACAATAGAATGCACACCTGATTTTCACTTAGGCTGCCTTAGAGACCCACGAAAGTCAAAGCTCTTCCTCCACACAAATGCCACATACCCAAAAATAAAAATTTCAGTCTACTGTTGCTGCTACAGTACCTGAAAAACAGTCACTTGGCCTCAGTCCACGAAATTGCAGAGCTCCACCGAAATTTTGTTTCTTAAAAAATGAATTTTGGATAGGTTACTTATACTAGTTTTCACTGGGCCGACCTGTCATAAAATTTCATTTCATTTTATTTTTATTTTGTATTTTTATCTTTATATTTTATCATTGACTGAGCCGACTTGTTTTCCATGTCATCATAATTTAAAAAATGATTTTATATATTTTATTTTTACTTATATATTTGATTTACCAACACCTTTGAGGTTGTTTTACATATTTTAAGGGTTTTGGACTTAGGGCTGTCAATGCCACTTCATCACAGTTGTTTCATATATCAAATTATGACCACCAAAGTATTCAACAAGCTTGATTTCAACGAGTTCATCATCAAGGACCAAGCTAATGATTTCAAGTCTTGAGGAGGTGCCACATCACCATCTTGGAGGGCTTCACAACCATCAACATGTTAAGGATAAGTATAAGGGCTTCATTACCACAAATGTGTAGGCTATTGATCTTTTAAAGAACCATTAAGTGTGGGTCCAAGATCCAACTTAGGGGTACTCAACCAAGTTAATGGGTAGCCAGGGCTTTTGGCATTGTCGCAAGGCCTCCAAGGGCTTCAAGCTTGGGCTTGGACAAAGTCAAAAGGTCTCCTCTGACACAGACAACCACTAACCAAATACTAACCCTTAGGGGCTCCATAAGGGGCACCAAGACTTAACTGTTGGCATCAATGACCAGACATTGTTGGCATCAATGAAAACCTAATCAACACAAGTACGATGTGGAACAAACCTTGTACGAATATCAATGGTGCGATGATGGAGTTGAAGTCAAGCATGTGAGAAACAACCATCCCAAGAGGCACTAAGGACTCCTCTCAAGTGGTCCAAGGAACTCATCAATGATGTTAATGAAACCAAGGTATAGGGACCTTTGGGACTATCCTCTAGAATATGTGTGTTGGCATCGACAGAGGGAGACCTGCACCTAGTCAAGGCAATGATGTTTCCTTGACCAGGAGCTCGAGGGATAACCGAATGGTGTGAAGCAATCAGTGGACTGACTCACTGAATTGGGGGGGAGGGGAGAAAAGGGAAAATTGAACAGGGGTAGGGGGGAGTGGGAGACTCAATATTCCTTGAACCGACAGCCCATCAGACCTATCACTTCATTGCTTCAACAACGATGAGGAGATACTTGAACCTCTGACCGTCCCGAAATACCCATGGGACGACATGCACCATCGCTCGTTCTTCCTCCTGGAAGAACTTGTGTCACAGTCTGACCAGTTTTTCATGGAGACCAAAGATTTCATCCGTGAGAAGGTTGACTGGTTCAATAACCCAATCCTAGAACTTGATGGCTTTAAAGAAGGGAACATGGTGAACATTTTTCCAACAATCAAAATTGACATCTCAACCAACTCTAAGATCATTGAGGAAATCATGCTAGGGGCATCTTGCTCCCCAGAAGAGGTCGATGCCTACAGAGCTCTCTTTCAAGAATTCCATGACATCTTTGCTTGGCCATACATTGAAATACCCAGCTTAGATCCATCCATCGTGGAGCACCATATCAACACATGGCCTGATGTGGCACCCATACGCCAAAAGCAACGACCCATCCATCCATCCAAAGTGGATACGGTGAAAGTCAAGATAGAAAAGCTGCACACAGCCGGCTTCGTTTATCCCATTGCATACACCACTTGGGTCTCTAATCCTATTCTCGTGAATAAAAAATAGGGTACCATTCGCGTTTGCATAGACTTCTGTGACCTCAATGGGGAATGTCCTAAAGACAACTTCCCCACACCTTTCATCCACTAGATCATCGATGCATGCATCAGACATGAAGCCTTTTCTTTAATGGACAGTTTTTCCAGATACAACCAAATCCAAATCCGAAAAAAATACCGTTACAAGATGGCGTTCACAACCCCATGGGGCACATTTGTGTACCGAGTCATGCCCTTTGGCCTAAAAAATGCTAGAGCCACCTTCCAGTGTGCCATGACACACTGCTTCCATGATCTTATTCACATCATGTTGGTTTTTTTTGAAAACCTCATCGTGCGGTCACAAAACCACACACAACACATAGACAACTTGCGACAAGTCCTGATGCTGTGAGGACCCTGCAGCAAACAAGTAATCAAAATACACGATATAGCAGCAGAACTCAAAATCACTTTTATATTAATCGCAGGCCACTTTGAGGGGGAAACCTCCTTTGGGAAAGCTCAATACAAAATAACTTCACGGTGCCTTCCTTGGCCTCAACACACACTTATATACTAAAAAATAGGCGCTAATACTATGGGTCAAAACCATGGGACAATATAAAATATGGATCAACAAATACTATAGGCGACTTACAAAGCATATGCACCCCACAACATTAACACAAACTATGGATCAACAATTACTATGGGATGACTTACAAAGCATATGCATCCAACAACAATATACTAACATAGTAAAGAGAAGGATTGACATGGGTTCCTAACATCCCCTCCCCCTTAGAAAAAGCTTTGTCCTCAAAGCTTTAGATGTGGAAATTGTCACTGAATCTGAAGCAGTGGTTCCCACGTAGCATCCTCGGGCTGCATTCTATGCCATTGAATTAAGACCTCTGTGATAGAGCGAGAGCGAAGCTGACGAGTGCGCTTATTGAGGACAGCTTCCGGCTCCAAAAAGATGGATCCTTCATTATCCAGTTCTGGTAAAATAGTTTGGCCTTTGATGTTGGTGCCAACAACTTTCTTCAGACAAGAGACATGAAATACTGAATGAATGTGGGAAGAAGGCGGAAGTTCCAATTTATAAGCAACAGACCCAATCTTCTGAAGAATCCTATATGGCCCATAGAACTTTGGAGCGAGCTTATGACACCCTTTGAGTTTTAGTGAGGATTGCTTATAAGGTTGGAGATGAATAAAAACCATATCACCGGCTTCAAAAGTGCGCTCAGAACGGTGCTGATCAGCTTGTTTCTTCATGCGATTTCTTTCCATGTGAAGGTTTTCACGCAAAATGCGAAGAACCTCATCGCAGTTTCAAAGGACCGCGTCAACTGCCTGAACTCGAGAACTGCTGGGGGTGTAAGGAAGAAGAACTGGTGGTGCCTGACCATAAACTGCTTCCTATGGAGTCATTTTAGAGGTAGTTTGG
>LPNX010692014.1:508526-547120 GCA_001517045.1 Pseudotsuga menziesii | reverse complement strand
CATTTTGGCTCTTCATGAGCCTTGATGTACCAACGATACCATTGAAGAGCTTCCTGTTCCAAATGAAAGGAGGCAAGTGGAACTTGGTGGACATCAAAAGTTTTATGAAGGCTGAAATACTGTTCTGCACGATAGATCCATCCAGTCAGATCAGTACCATTGAAGTGAGGAAAATCTAGCTTCGGACCGCAAAAATTGCTGGAAGAAGAGAACCCATTGGTTGATGAAGACTCGGACAGTCGTCTGGTGTTCATAACTAAATGCTGAAGATGGAGACCAAGAAACTTTTCATCCAGTTCCTAGAGTTTGGCTTGGATGGCTGGAAGTGCTTCCTCCATGGTTTTTGCTCCTGTGCAGGTGACAACCATAACCAAGAGTTTTTTTTTTTTTGGGAAAGGGGGAAAAAAAAAAAAAAAGAAATTGTTTCAGTAGAGGAAAATCTGGATTTGGGAAAAAATCGGAAGGGTAATTTGGGTTTAAGTATGTTTTGGACACTGTTGAAAGGACAGCGAAGCAAAAATGGGGATTTTAGGAGCGGGGTGAAAGAATGAGAAAATTTGGTAGAGAGGGACAAAGAAGCAGAATGAGGAAAGGAATATGGTGGCAAAATTTGAAGGCGTTTGGGTGAAAATCGAAGGAGTTATCGCAAACCCTAAAAATAGACAAATGTGGGATTTCGGGTTTTGGGAAGTGGAATTTGGGATAGGGTCTTTAGAAATGAAATATGAAAAATGTAATTGCAGAGGTGTCAGTGAAATTTCAGGGAAATAGAGTTGAACCATGGAGATATGGTTGAAAAACAGAATTTTATAGGAATCTGCAACGACGCAAAAGTGATCGAAAATAGTGGAATATGCAATGGCGCAGAAGTGATCGGCAACAGATGGATCTGCAATGGCGTGAAACTGAGCGGCAACAGTTTCGGATAGAGGAAATATGTGATTGTGCAACTGAAAATAGATATGGACCCCAGGTATGTGCGGCTTCCTATCGGTTCAAGGGATTCACTCGGCCACCAATGCTGTTTGACGGCTTGTGTATTGGGGCAGTACCCCTCACTCCACAGCTCAGGTAAAATTAATAACCTCTTGGACACAAACGACAGCTCTTGGTTTACCTCACGGGTGGGAACTAGTCAATCAGGTAGGGGTCGTTGCCCTTTTCGCTGGCAGGTCCTCTCAATGGGCTAGCTACTTCGGGGTTCCTATGGTACTCCTCACAATGAGTTTTAGGGCTTGTGCCCAAGTACTTCCCACAATTAAGCGGATAGGGATTATTCCTAGATCCGAACCTGCAACAGAAGCAAAAAAAAATTTGGGCAGAAATTTCACCCAACGAGCCCATGAAAGCGCTCTGATACCAGATGTGAGGACCCTGCAGCAAACAAGCAATCAAAATACATGATATAGTAGAAGAACTCAAAATCACTTTTATATTAATCATAGGCCACTTCGAGGGGGAAACCTCCTTTGAGCAAGCTCAATACAAAATAACTTCACGGTGCCTTCCTTGGCCTCAACACACTTATATACTAAAAATAGGTGCCAATACTATGGGTCAAAACCATGGGCCAATATAAACTATGGATCAACAAATACTACAGGAAACTTACAAAGCATATGCGCCCCACAACATTAACACAAACTATGGATCAACAATTACTATGGGACGACTTACAAAGCATATGCGTCCAACAACAATATACTAACATAGTAAAGAGAAGGATTGACATGGGTTCCTAACACATGCGATGTCGCCAGTGCAGAATCTGCTTGAACCCATCCAAGTGTGTTTTCTGAGTCCCCAGGGGTCATCTCCAAGGATTCATCGTGTCACACAAAGGAATGACTGTTGATCCTGGGAAAGTACAAACGACTTTCCCCCTAACCTCACCCCTTTGAGTGACAACATTCTAAATTGTATTATAGTCTTTCCATTTTTTGTTTTACACATTTTTCCCAATTGAGCCTTATGTATCATTTCCTCTCATTGCTTCAGATGAAGCACACCTCAAACCGGTATATGGGATTCATAGATGGAGCAAGCAGATGGTCTCCGAACCTTGCCTCGGCTGCATGGGTAATCTACTCCCCATCGTACAAGTTGATCCACAATGATGGAATATGCGTGGGCACTGCAACCAACAACCAGGAGGATTATGATGGTGTCAATGGCCTCTTGGCCGCCACTCTTCAGATAGGCATTCACCATCTTGATGTCTTCTTAGACTCCCAACTGCTTGTTTCTCAGTTGAACAACCACTATCAAGGACAGGATCCCTACCTCTTTAGAAAGTACCTGTGCACTAAATAGATGGTTAGAACATTTGAATCCATCACATTCACACATGTTCCCAGAAACCTCAATAGTGTCATAGATCAAATGGCTAACGACATTCTAAATTGGCACATCCAAAACTACATATAGGAAACATACAACCATAACATCATGCATAACTATGTCTAAAAATACACACACAGTGTAATAATACATCACATAGACATTTGCATTCCATAGCATCATAAAAGAATCACATAATAAAAGCATAAAAGTGCATCCATGTGCGTAAAAAATATATATAGATAAATAGATAATTCGCATGTTAAAAACATGTCCAATACAAAATGAGAATCCACATATGCTTTCTCAACAGGATATACATAGCGACACAAAAACTCATAAGTGCACCAATGCACTAGGGGCAACACCATCAGCTAATAATTCAAAGTCACCTGGAACTGGTTTGAGGCACCTCTCACAACTCCAGGCTCAAATTTATATCTCTTTATGAGACCATCGTCTCATGTTTAATAAAATAATTTTGGGACTATTTCCCACAATACACCTCGATTTACGAAGCCATGAAATGATGGTGCAAGTGTCTACGGACCTGTACTTGTATCACACTTCTTGACCGCTACTCATGCGAGGTTTCGGGCCACCGCCCGTTAAGGAATGTAATTTTACTTTTATTTTTGTATTTATAGTTGTCTTTTGCACCGCACCTTACGCGCACCTATGGACCACTGTCCACAAAATGATTTCTTTTTCTTACACGTATTCAGCATATAAATGCCTCCGTACTTGTACTTACATCGCATGTAGTCAAGTCCATCCATTGCAACACACACACACACACACTCTCCTAACCTCTGTCCGAGAGCCACTTCGGTTTGCGTGCCTTTTCCACACCGACTCGCGAGACTCTGTTGTGATCTATCCCATGCACGTATTGGTATGTTTGAGAGCCTTATGCTCCGTCCATACTGCGTGCATGACCTGTGGACCTCTGTCCACCGTCCCGACATGGGGCACCGCATGTGCCACCATCAGTTGACCACATTGGAGTTTTGTTTAAGCTCTTTTATGACTCCTTAAAACAATGAAAAGATTGTTGAGCGTAGGCGCTTCCTTTCCCACTCGCTAAAGTATAGGAAAGGGTGTCTACATTGTCTCGTTTATCTCCTTTTGTGGACCATGTAGACCATCTCATGAAAAGAACCTCCTTGGAACACTCAAGCCAAGACCGTTCCCCTCTGCATACTTTTATGCTTTCTCGAGTAGAGGGGCCGCACTTTACGAAAAAGCTCACCACTGGTTGTCGTTAAGCTCTTTTCCAGCCATCTCAACAAGAAAATATTGCTGAGCAAACTTGGTTTCATTCATGCTCATAAAAGTATATGAACGGTCGTCTAGTCAGTACAGGTTTAACCTTTTCTGGCCTGATTGGACTACCAATGGTAAAGAAGTCTCTCATCCCCTACAAGATGGGTGAGCTCTCTTATGTATATTTTTATCCTTTTTTGGGCACATGAGACTACCAATGGAAAAGAGTCCCCACTAGAGTCTTCTTCGCGCTTTCAGACTCTCTAAAAGTGAAAGCACCATCGAGCATTTACCTTCTCGCGCTCGCCAAAAATCCACAAGATCATACCACAATGGTGTCCCTAGACACCACCCCACAAAGAAAATAGTTTGGCAGCATCCCCACATTGGGTCACCTTTGTTCAGAGTACTTTACAATGTGTCTTCCTTGGATCCCATCAGTATCAAAAGTGTCCACCTCCTCCAAGTATTTCCCATCTACAACGATATTCCCAGTATTACAGCTATGATCCCATTCCCTTGAGTCAGTTTCATTTGCTGCCTATTTTACCCTACTGTCATACTCTGAACAAAGGAATTTTGAGTCTCCCACTCCCCCCTGCCCCTACTCAGTTCTTTCCCTTCCCTCCCCCCCCCCCCCCCCCCCCCCAATTCAGTGAGTCAGTTTGTAGATTGCTTCACACCTTTTGGTTTTCTCCCTTGTGCTCCTGGTCAAGGAAACATCATTTCCTTGACTAGGGGTAGGTCTCCCTCTATCAACACCAACACACATATTCTAGAGGATAGACCTAGAGGTCCCTGTACCTTGGTTTCATTTACATGATCGATCAGTTCCTTGGACCACTTGAGAGGAGTCCTTAGTGCCTCTTGGGATGGTTGTTTCTCATGTGCTCGACTTCAACTCCATCATCACACCATTGAGATTCATACAGGGTTTGTTCCACGCAGTACTTGGTCAAAGCCCCCGGATGTCACCTGACTCTAGCAGATTTGTGAGTCTACTCGAGGGACCTATACAGGTTATGTCCCTTGTGATTTCTGGGTTGTGTTGGAGACAATGTTCAAAAGTCCCATCAATGCTTCGATATACCTTTATGATTGATGCAAGCATACTTGTACCACAAAGACTTTGACTCTCAATCAACAAGTCCATATAGCTATGTACCATTCCAGATGCAGCAGACCACTAGTCATAAAGATATAGCATTCCATGAGAATGCCATGGGTCCAATATACCAGATTAGTATTGTATTCAACCTCACATGGAGGCAACCGTTATTGTAACATCAGTTGTATATGATTAGCTTTTGTATTTTAGAGCATAGATCAAATTATTCTTTTGACATTGTCATGAGCATGGGGATGCCCACCTCATCCATATACATGTCACACATTTTTTGTATCTCACCCATTGATGGGAACCAAATTAATACAAAAACCAAAAGCCACCATGCCCCAGCCCCAGAAGCACCACCTCTAAACAACAAATCGTATGATGTCTATCATCCATACATTGAGCTCCTGCCCTCACACATCAGGGGGCAATCTGTTAACCCAAAAATCCCCCACTTAGCTCTCAATGGCCTACACCACCAAAGGACACCATCTCACAACCCCCAAATTACTCCATCAGACCTTCCATTAGACCCCCACACCTCCAAAAGAGCCCAAGGATGAAGAAAATGGATAAAAACCCCCCAAAAGAGCCCAAAATAGCCCCCTAGGATCTAATGCACTAAAAAAGGAGCTAAAGTTAGGGTGAAAGGGGCTAAAGGTCCAAAAAGGGGCTAAATCCCTGACCAAGGTCTTAAAACCCTAAAACCCCTTGGAAAAACTATAAAAGGAGGGTGGGGGGTCACTCTCAAAATACTTCTCCCTTGTATATTTTTATGCTGCTCGTGGATGCCTTGAGACACATTTGCCTCTCAAGCCACCCACACTCCCTCCATATCCATTTCCATTTGAGCCATTGCTCCCCAACCAAGAGAGGTGCTCCCATGAGCTAGGGCATGGTGGCCTATTTCCACCTAAGAGAAGGTATACCCATGTGTTATTTTTGCTTCTTAATTGTTTAACATCTTTGTTTTCTAACTCTTATTCCATTTGCAGGTTTTATTTGTTAACCCAAAAATCCCCCACTTAGCTCTCAATGGCCTACACCACCCAAGGACACCATCTCACAACCCCCATATCACTCCATTAGACCTTCCATTAGACCCCCACACCTCCAAAAGGGCCCAAGGATGAATAAAAGGGCTAAAAACCCCAAAAAAGAGCCCAAAATAGCCCCCTAGGAGCTAAAGCCCTCAAAAAGGGGCTAAAACCCTAAAAGGGGCTAAATTTCGGGTGGAAGGGGCTAAAGGCCCAAAAAAGGGGCTAAAGCCCTGACTAAGGGCTTAAAACCCTAAAACCCCTTGGAAAAACTATAAAAGGATGGTGGGGGTTCACTCTCAAAACACTTCTCCCTTGCATATTGTTATGCTGCCCGTGGATGCCTTGAGACACATTTGCCTCTCAAGCCACCCACACTCCCTCCATCTCCATTTCCATTTGAGTCATTGCTCCCCAACCAAGAGAGGTTCTCCCATGACCTAGGGCATGGTGGCCCATTTCCACACAGGAGAAGGTATACCCATGTGTTATTTTTGCTTCTTAGTTGTTTAACATGCTTTGTTTTCTAACTCTTATTCCATTTGTAGGTTTTATTTAACATTATTTTGCAAGTTCTTGTAGCTTAGGGTTTATTTGCAGGTTTTAAGGAGGTGGAACCTTAACCCATTTTCTGCAGAGGGGTTCACCAAAAGCTTCGTTTTCTTCTTTATGCCATTAGATTTAGTTTACTGTTCTTTCCATTTGCTTCTTCTTGTTGTTTAGATTAGCTTAGCTTAGTTTACTATTATGCTTCTGTTATTTCCATTTCGTTTTTCTACATTTACCATTAGCAGGAACCTACCCTTGTGCCCTATAGGCATAAGGGAGCCATTCCTACCCCTATAGCAGGGAGAAATCCTTGCTACACTCCTAACGAAGCCAAGGGGGGTAGACCCTATTAAGCTACTAAGGAAAATTACATTAGTATGATGATGTTAAATTGAGATAGTTGCTTAGGAGTTCAAAATTAACCATAAATAACCATAGATGACAAGATGAAAAATAAGCACAATAAAGCACANTATATCAAAAGAAAATAGCCAGTACCTTAAAATGGGGTCATAAAATAATCAATGTACTTGCATGTGCTTGGAGTGAATGTTTTGCGATTTCCTCTTGGTACATTTTAAGTTAATGTGAAATATGAGTTAATTAAAACTAGGCAAGGGGGGGACTCTAGATATACCCAAGAGTACTTGGAGTATGTCCAAAACTAAACCTTCACAGTTACCCGTAAGGAATATGTGGAATGAATGGAGCCTCTGAGACTATTGTTCACAATGCACCCAAAGGTGTAACAGAGATCGACGCCTCGAGGTCACTTTTCAGGAGTTCCCGCTTCCTTTGGGTATTTTGCCACCGCTTACGGTTTGATCGAGGCGTTGGATTTTTGCCTGATGGTGGTTGATTGGGGAAGGTGAAGAATAATTAAAATAGTCACTCACATTTCTTTTTATGCATCTTGACTGATTAGATGAACCGCGGCCAAGTACAGAGCATACACACTGGAGTCTTGTCAATTTTAGTGAGTTTTAAAGGAGGTGTTTTCTTAGAAAGAAAAACCCTCTAGGAATCTCTTTCAGTCCAAGTGGAACTCAATCAGGGAATCAAGGAGGGGGTTGATTTTAGAACAATTACTTATAGAAATTAATGATAAGCAGCAAGCAGAAACAAATCACAAGTTTTCTAATTATTCCTACCACGCATCTCTTTCCCCTTGTGGGTCAATCGGGAAGTCGTGGGGTAAGTATTCAAGTTACTTTGATATGAAAATGTGGAATATATGATAAATTAATCAAATCGTGTTGTTTTTCATGAATTAAATTAATCTAAAGCAAACAGAAATAAGACAATGCGAAAAATAACAAAAAAGGCGCGAATCCCCCCAGGGGGATGGGGAATGGGATCGAAAGAGCCTATTCAGAGATATTTTTTATTATCTGTTGTTACAATATCAGTGAAATGATATGAATCCTCTTGTTTATTATATATTATGAAACCAATATCTTACAACTTTCCCAAAATTTAATATTTATAGTCAAAGGGGAGCCCCCTAGGGGGATTTGAACGATCCCCAAGCCACTTTCAAACATAAAATTATTTCCTTTCTATTATTCTTGCTAAAATAAAGTGGTCATATTAGAATGAAATATTCCCAAAATCACTTTGAAAGTACCTTTGGTTTAGCCTACTTTAAACCAAACAAAACTAAGTTAAAACTAGCTAAAACGGTGAAAAAGGAACCAAGGAAAGCAAGCTCTCCTTGGGATATTGCATTGCTATTTGGGAATCCAATGAGATATGAACTGATTTCTGGATTTAATCTTTTTAAAATAGAAACAGAAATCTAACGCATGCAACCTATGGATTTTCTTTAAATTGCCATGCAAAACGGATGATTTCCTTGAACTACATCTAGAATGCTTAATGAAACCTTTTAGAAATGAGATCTAGATTATGAGATTTGAAATAATAGATATATGTAAGTATTAATTTAATATGACAAATATAAATGATAACAAAGCTTGTAACCAAAGTAACTAGGTAAGATTTGGATTTTTATAAGGAGGAAGAGAGAGAAAGAGTGTTGGAAGCCTTGAAGATCAGCCATGGAGCTTTCCGGTGGGATGTCGAGGGAATATGCCTTTGAGAAAGTTTTGGAGAAAGTGAGGAAGCAATCTAGATCAGCACCCTCTCCAAGCTAGGAACTTTCAACTGAATTCAAAGACTTGCCAAAATGCTTGTGAGATCCGGTTAATACATAAACAGAGATTTCATAATAGCATGCATACAAACTTATAAAACATGTTGAATCTAGATCTCTAAACATGCATCAAAAGGAAAGAGATGGCCAATAAACTTATTAACAAACTCCTTTCCTATCAAGATCATCATAAACTTATTATCAATCTTTTGTAATGAATCCACAAACAATTAGCAAATTATGAAGATAGATACAGGTTACCTCAATAAAACATGGCAATGCTCATCCACACACACAATAACATGACATTGTGTTGCCTCCAAAGCTTATCTTTATTTCAAATAAATAATAACGACAGTACAATAGGAACATCACCTCAATCCCAGTTCTAACTAGCTTGGAAGAGGTAATTTGTGCTTTATTTATAGCAAAAACGGGAAATTTAGCCCAGGGGGCCCACAAATCCCAAGGAGAGAGAGACTGCAGCTACATGTGGAGTTAATCTGAGCCTGATCTGAGTCTATCTAAGTCTGATCTAAGTCTCACTGAATGCAAATGTCAATTAGAGAGTTGATCTGACTAACACCTCAACCTGCTAACTGAAGCATCCACCAAAACTCATCTAGATGAGCCCATACATGTGGAGGAGAGAGGGAGGGCACAATTCCCAATATTGCATGCATAAATTCACTCTCAGATCAGCCCATATCACCTCCTTCAGTCAAGGAATTGTTAGATCTAGTCAATCGCAAGTCGATGAGACTGATTTCAGTCAAATCGGAGCAAATCCCAATGATTTATGATTTGGGGTTTTCTCCATTATTTAATTAATTCATCAATTAAATAATCCATATTTGATTTTTAGGTATTTTTGACCTGAGTGATGGATATATCACTCAAAAATTAGAAAAAGTGGGTTTATGGGTTTACATGGTGCTCTTAGCTTGAAAATGAGCACCCCCATGACTAAAACTGATTTCTGAGCCCACTTTTATTATAAAACCAATTTTTCCAATTAGACTATTAAAAGATAGCCTAAGTTTTGTGGAAAAATTAAAATTAAAAAAACTTAAAAAATGAAAAAAGAATTAAAACCTAGGGGACTTAGACATGTTCATATGACTCAACCATAATGCCTAGCATGTTTATACATTGACACATAGACTCTAATAAACTCAATAGGCCTAAATGCCAAGATGAACACCCCAACTTTGGAGGTATTGAGTGAAAAACTCAGAGATTATTAGTCGTTTATTCAACAACGAATAATAACCGAGGGAAGAAACACCCTGGGCTGATCGGATTGACAAATAAAGTCTAAGAAACCGAGTCTTTTACATAAACTATCGTGCTAGAAAATCTTATTACATCTCCCCCATGGGGTATGAACATGTGATATAGTACAACAAGAACCTCCCAGAAGCACTTCTGAAGTCTGAACAAATCATCTTTGTCTGGTTCACAAGGCTCACTTGATAAAAACCACTAAGTACAACTTAGGTGGTAACACATGTGGTAATTGAGTGGTTTTGTAATCACAAGGATATTACTTCCACTGGATGAGTGGGTTTGAAGAGTTTTCATCAAACATTTTCCATGAAGTAATTGAGTGGTTTTGTAATTACAACATATAAAAAATTATTAAGTGGCTTGAGTGGTTTGACATTCACTATGGTTTTGTATGGGTTGTTTCACTACCATTCTTATATAGTAATACTTAGCATTTCAATATTAGTTATTGTACATTTTCATAATATTATTTATTTTGTTAATTGTAATGCCTTATTTCATAAGCTTCTTGCTATAATTTTTTATTTGAATAATCAAATATATACTTTTTTAAAATTTGTGTAAGTATTTGCATTTATACTAAAATAAAATAAAAACATGTTTCTTAATATTCATTATGAATGAAAGAACAAATTCAAAAGACATCTAGGTCCTTGAATAAAATTGTTCATCTGAACTTGTCCAATCATAGACAAAAACCTTCAAAAATCGACATGGCAGCTCTCTAACTATCCAACACTAAAAGAGACCATGCTAATATTTTTTGGTACATTACATGACCACTAGGAGCAACTAATTATTACAATATTCCAGTTAAAACATTATGAAACAAAGTTATCAAAAGATCCAATAGATCAGAACTCTTCATAAACAGAGAGAGAACCCTTAGATAGTCGAGAGTTATCCTTAATTTATTCAAAATAAAGAAGTCCATCAAGTGAACCAATGTTGTTTTTAATATATCTGCCACAAAGTTCAATTGCCGAAAAATATTCTTAAAACATAACACATTGAAAGAGGACTTAAGTAAATTTACCCTAGAACACCATTGTTCTAGAGCAGCTACATGGAGAGATGAAATATCGACATCCCAATCAACAATAACTTTGGAATCTCCCAACACTTGGAGAGATAAAACACAATTGTTAGAATCAAACTTAAGAAGGCCCCATAAAACCAATAGTTAAGCTATGGTAATTTTTCTATCCCATCATCCCATCCACAACAAAACAATGATTGTTGCTTAATTTTAACATCATTCCACAACCGCACAAACCCAACCGTGCAACTCCAACAAAATATCTTAGTACATACTCCTATGACAAATAAAAATCAATAATGGATCTTGGAATCTTATACGTTACCTCTTTATATAATTCTTTAAATATTCCCAAAATATTAGTACTAACAAATGAAGAGTTTTGTGGATTATTTTCAAAGACTGCATCATTTTTGGATTTCCAAATCCCCAAAATAATGAAGATAGAAAGTTCTTTAAACTGGGTAATGTTCTTTCTCTGTGGTTCAAGAATTTGAGCAAAAGTAGAATATTCTCAATTTACTAAAATATGAAGACCATATTTGACATCACCCCAAACATTCTTTGTAAAGGTACATTGAAAAACAAACTTTGCGTCATTTGAGCATAAGCTACATACATTGGGACCAATTCTACCCCATTTCCTAATATTATCCCAAGTCCATAATTATGTTTCCTAAGCAAATCCAAAGGAAACATTTCAATTTCAATGGGATATTCCACTTCCATATGCTATTATGCCACCATTTCCCCACAAAAGAAATATAAGCAAATGCAATAGCATCATAAACTATTTTTGCATGGACCTACCTATTTTATCCATTCCAAGAACAAACTAATTCATCTTCTATTTTTGACAATTTGACACCAACATGATTTAAACTTGTAATAAAACAATTCCATTTGAGGGAATGGTCACCCATAAGTCTCATGTATTTTTCTAATATCCATTAAGAAGAAGGATGTCATTCTCTAATAGATTTCTTCACATGAGCTAAAAGTTTGAACTCATTTTATGAAAGGTAGGAAATAAGAGGTTGTGCAAGTTTATGGAACTCATTTCCTTCTAGAAAGAGGTCAAGCCATAGGTGAATATTTTTACCACTACCTATCCTCCAAGACAACCAAGTACCCAAACAAGGATAAGAATTGACAAACCCATTCGAAACATTTGAAGCCCTTTAGAAATATTTGTTTGGAAATCTAACCCATTCAACTACTATTTTTTTCTTTACTTATTTTTCTTGCAAAATATCACTTCACAATCTAGACCCCAAAAGAATCCTCTAAAGACTTTTTAAATTAAAAAAAAAAACTAAATCAAGGAATATTTTTAATTCCCCAGCCCCTTAGTTTCTTAGGAAGATGGGAGATTTCTTTCCAACTGTCCAAATGAATTCCTTCCTCATTAACATTCTCATACCAAAAACATTGCATCATTCTTTTCCTCAAATTATGTAAAATGGAAGCAAGGATCTTAGCTAATGAGTGCCAATAAAATGGAATACTCTCCAATACTTATTTGACTAAAGTCAATCTTCCTCCAAGAGAAGGCCACTTGAAACACCAACTCCCTATATTTTTCTCCACTTTCCTCACAAACCACATCAACCATTGCTTCAAATAATTATTTGGTTTGAGAAAATAACCTAGATACCTAAAACAAACCTCAATTGGATAAGTTTTGAAAGGAAAGAGAGTTATTGTAATACTCTAAAAGTTCATAAAAATTTAAAATTTTTTCGATAACATTAAATGTTTACCATCATCACTTCTGAAGGACATTTAACTGTTAACAGTTAACATAATCAGGCTTAAACTAGAATGGATTTCTTTATTAAATTCTAGATCTACATACTCAAATGTTTGCTTTCATAAATCATTATTAAAGATTTGATCTAGCAGGTTATGATTTGGAATATTATAAACTGAAACATCTGTTTAAATTTCTAAGCGCTAATGTTTATTTTACTGTTTGTGAATATGAAGGAACTTCAGTTAAGTTTAAGGCTTACTTAACTTTTTAGGTAATGCAGTGACGTGATGCTTCTTTTACAGGTAAGACGTTTTGTAACTAGTTTCCGGATCGAGATTATTTGCTCAACTAGCATAAAATAAAATGCTAGTATATTTGTTTATTTTACAGCTTTTATCAAAATAAAGGAGGTATCGTTGAACTGTATATTTATGTTTTATTTAATTTCTTGTAAGAATAAGTAATTGGAAATCTGAACATAAATCGAGACGTTTCCTACCTAACTTCGACTATAACTGGTACATCAAAATTCCATTTATTTACTATCAGTTTAGGTCTTGTATACCATTCTAGAGAAAGATAATTTTTATACCAGGTCATTTGATACCTTATTACTTGATACCATGGTAATTCATAAGTGATTGTCTCAAAAACATTCAAATGTTATGTAAACTAGGAAAAACTAAATCTAGGTATAGTCAAAAGATATAATGATTGTTATTCATACCTGGAACTAAAGATTTAGTGTAGAAGATAGTCTACTAACTGTTTAAGTACTACCCCAGTAGAAACAAAATAATAAGAACATTATATCATTAAACAATAGTATCACTACTTGTGTAAGGAAAGAAAAGATCCAACCTCGTCTTCGCATGACCTTCATCTCACAAGGGGATATGATTTAAAAATTACTACCCTATAACAAAACTAAGTTTTAATACCTATATTAAGAATCAAGCTATAAATCTTTTATACTTGCAAGCTTACATATATAAGTGTTTTTAACGAATGTAATATCATAGATTTTCTACAAGGTCTTTTTACAAGTCCTATAGTTTATGACAAAGTGTTTATTTATAATGTTAACCAGGTTAATGATTCTTTTACAATAAGTTAGTACCCATTACATGGTTTATAAAATATAAATGCAAACCCTAGTATATGCGAATATTACCTCCCAAAATTCTTTTTTATGGTTATAATATGCATCTTATAATGAAAAGATATTGATTTATTTGCATAAGTTTCTAACCAAAGTTTTTATAAAACAAAATTGTGTGCAGGATTCTCCAATGGGTCTCAAACTATAGTGAAAAACCCACAACTTGAAATTATATTTCAACACCACGTGGTAGATGATTATTTGTTAGGGTTTTGATTTTGGAACCTAACCATATAAGTCTCCCCAAAACCCTAAAAATTTGCATTTTACATATCTTTCTTACTACTACTGTGGAGAGTAAGATCCACAGGCTCATGGATTCATAGGCCTTGATACCACTCCTTATCTCTACCTGTACATTTCTTCTATGTGTGAGGTTCTTGTCGCAAATGATTTTACTCTCTAAGGGCTTACCTTCGTGCTTGGGTTCACTAGTGAACTCTGTTGTGTTACAGTGTGGGCTTGATTTTGGTTCGTCCTGGTGTGGCCTTGGCTTTTGATTCAAACATTCGCGTTGAGCTTTCTTTGACAGAGGCTCTCCTCGTTGCTCGACCTACTTCATCTAGTGGCTAGGGTTTTTTTTAAGCCTCCTTCTATGCGACTAAGGTCAGAAACTATCCAGGTATAATTTCTTTAGGTTTGAAAACCTTTTGCACTATTTCAAAGTGTTTTATTGTCTTCGTTATTTGAATTAAGAAAGAGCTTAACAACGAAATGGTTTAACTTGTGCATGCTTCTGGTTTGGTTGCTGTGGTGAGTTAGAAGACACTGCAAAATACCATGAAAGGGATCCATGTTGGCATTCATCCTGGTAAGCCTTGGGCCTACATGAGGTTCCTTCTGTGATGGTTGTATGGAGTTTGGTTGTTACAATTCCATCGAGCTGCAGCTCCAGTTTTGGTTATAAAATATTTTGAATGTTTAGAAAGGCCATGTGGATGAGACAAAAAAAATTTGATGTGAAAAGTATGAAACCATTGCGGTCGTAGTTTGATGGAAGTCTTATGAGGCCTTCACGACCGTAGCTTGATTTACAGGGTATAATATTTTGAATAGGTTTCTAAGTCGTGACTTCTGTTGTAAACAGGCCATTAGGCCGTAACTTGTATGGAAACTGCAGTGGTTTTATAAATTAAGTTAGGGTTTTTAAAAATATTTATATTAATATTAAGCTTTATAGACTTACTGTGTTAGCTATTCCTGTAATCGGCCACGGACTATGGTTTCTATGAGGTTGATGGTAGACTGTGGAGTTTTCTTGTAATGTTTAGGAATTTAAAATTCTTAAGTTATCTTAATAGAAACGTTTTTATTGCTATGATACTTGTATTGATGAATAAATGGTTAAAGAACTTAAAAGAGGTTTTATTATAGTTTAAGTTCGTAATTTTTTTGATTTTTTTTAATAGACGGAAAAGTTCAGAATGTTGGTTTTAAAACAGAGTTTAATTTTTTTTTTGTCATTAAAAACAATTATTTAGAAAATAATAAAAAATAGGGTTGATTAATACAACCTGAGTTTTTACTATGTTCTTGGGTTGGAATGTTTAAAGGGTCTTTACTTAAATTGTCTTAGTTTATATTTATCAAAGAGTTTTAATACTGTTCCTGTGAAAAGCTTATTTAAAGATGTGTATTATAAATTAGATAATTGTGTTTGCATAAAAGAATAATTTATGTTTTAAGTAATTATGGGTAAAAATGTATTAACCCTCTTCTGGAAAAAGGGAGGAAAATGAAGGTCATATTTGACAGTTTCTCCAAATTAGGGTTTTGTAAAATTTTAATTATTTTTAAATCTTTACGGAGTTTAATATTTAATTGTAATGTATTTAAAGTTTGATTTTTACTTAGATTAGTAATGATTACCATCCTCATTTTACTCTTTCTTTAAGTTATTCCTACTTATTTATTTTCCTGGTTTTATAATGTTTTTAATTACTATGCAAATTTATAATAATTAGGCTTATAGAAAAAGACTTATTTACTGTGTAAATAGGATCACCATTACACAGACTGTGTACTGGTTTTAAAAGACCTTTATTGGATCTAGATCATATCTAATTTCTTTAAACAGGTGCATTCTCACTAAGGAACTCTTGAAAATTCTTACAAATAATTTGTAAAAAGTAATAAACCTAATCCTACATTTTTCATTGATTTAACCGTTAGAATCTAATCTAACCTACTATACTATAGTACTACCTTCTTGAATGTGTGGAAAAATATAGTTAGGTGTTTTATCCATCAGTAAAATTTGAAGTTACTCTAATCATTTATCCTAAACCATATCTAATCCAGAATTTGTCTATCTTTTCACAGTAAAAGTTTTCCTTCAATCATTCTAATAACAAATGAACAAAAAGATAACATATTATTTCCTAAATTCATTCATTCTTGACCCTAAGTATGCATATATAAATTAGAAAGAATATGTAGAACCTGGAAATGTAGCAGAGGAGACAACAACAAGGAACCTGTTCCTCCCAACCAACTCCTGGAGATAGTTGAACTGCAAATCTCAGGATCCCCGAGCATGTATACTAGTCCACCTGGTTGAAGCACTGGGTGAAATAACTAGTTTAGTAAACCTCTGCAACTCTACTGAGTACTCAGAAGTAATCTCTTCTGGTTATAACAATATGAACTCGGCTTAAATTAGTTGTACTAGTTCAGAACTTCAACACTTTTCACTCAAATAAAACTTTTGCTAGTCCCATCCATCAAATTTTCTTGTGCAGTAAATTCACTCTAAATTTTCACAAGTAAAGAATGAGCAGCCTCAGCTGAATTCAATGGAAAGTTTTATTAGCATGCCTAGGTCTTTTGGCCCCGTTTTCACTTAATGAGCATGAGGATGCTTCCAAGTGTCAATCTACTCTCAACCTAGCCCATTCGACCAAGTGACCAGTAAAACACTCATTTATCAAACTCCTTAAGCCGTTGTCTCATCTTTCATTTACTAATTAATAATATATTTAGCAATTACATGCAATTATCCTTGACTCCACTTGGTCATTAATTACAAACTTTATAATAAAATTATAACATAATGTCTCTTAAAACATAAAATGTTTTTGCAAATTTGAGGCACGTGACATACACACCCCCTTAAATATAACACATCGTCCTCGATTTTATTTATTCTTCATCCTTAGAATTGCCCTGGAATAGAATTGGATATGTGTCCCACATTTAACTCTTATATTCCTAGGTGGCTTCTTCTGGATTAAGGTGCTTCCATTGCACCTTCACCTAACCAATGGTGCGATTCCAAAGTAAGATTTCCCTCCTTACAAGGATACAATCCGGTTCCACCAGAAAATCTCCTTTAGGTTCCACCTGCACATCATTCCAATTTATAACATGAGTAGCATCATGTACATATTTTTTTAACACAGAGATATTAAAAACATTACAGACCTTCAAATTTTGCGGTAAAGCCAATTGATATGCCACTTGTCCCATTCTGGACAGTATCTCAAAAGGACCACAATATCAGGGTGCTAACTTAGCACAACTTCCTAATTTCAAAGAACTCTTTTTAGGCCTTACCTTTATAAAGACATGTTCACCCACCTGGAACTCCTTTTGAGTTCGTTTAAGATCTGCTTGAATTTTCTGTCTATCTTACACAACTTTTAAGTTACCTTGCACATGTTTTACAATTAAATCCATCTATTTTAGTAGTTTAGGTCCTAATACTAACCTGTCAATTAGGTTACTCCATGAGATGGGGGTATTGCACTTTCTACCATACAAAATTTCAAATGGACTGTATCTTGCTAAAGCTTGGTAGTGATTGTCGTAAGCAAACTCTACCAGGTTTAAGTAATCTTCCCATTTACCTAGCTATTCCTTAACATACATTCTAAGCATATATTCCAACACTTGATTCACCCTTTTAGTCTATCCATCTGTTTGGGGATGAAAAGAGGTACTGAAATTTAAAGTAGTATTCAGGCCTATAAACAAATATTTCCAGAAATTTCCTGTAAACTTAGGGTCTCTGTCTGAAATTATAACTTTCGGTATCCCATGTAAACGAAATATTTGTTTCATGAATATATCAACAATACTAGCGACCTTGTAAGTGGTCTTTACAGGTATAAAATGAGCTGCTTTACTAAGTTTATCAACGAGTACCATTATCGAGTCATTCAGATTCTGATTTCTAAGTAGACTTGTAATAAAAACAAGACTGACTATTTCCCATTTCTAGCTAGGGATGGGTAATGGCTGTAGTAAACCGGCTAGATGTTGGTTTTAGTCTTAACTTGTTGACATTCAAAACACTTGTCAATGTATTCTATGAGTTCATTCGTCAAGTTTACCCAAAAATAATCCTTCCGTAACATAGTTATAGGCTTCTGATAATCAGGATGCCTTGAGTAAGAAGTCTTATGAATTTCATTTAGAATCACTAACTTAATTTTAGGTACATTAGTTATATACAACTTGTTTTTATATAGTAATAATCCCTTTTCGTTTAAACTATACCCTGTATTTAAACTTTCAGTGAAATTTTATCTTACTTTTGCTTGTAATTTTTGATAATTCTCATCCTATTTTACTCCTTCCTCTAGCTGTTTTTTCTAAATCTGTTTTACAGGTGCTGATTGCTGCCACAAAATTTAGTCTTACATTTTTACTTAGAGCATCAACAACCTTATTTTCATTTCCCTTAATATGTTGGATTTCAAAATCGTACTCGCTAAGGAATTCTAGCCACCTAGCTTGCCTTGCGTTTAAGTTGGGTTGATCCAACAAATATTTTAATCCTTTATTATCTGTCATTAACACAAATTTTCTTCGATTAAGTGATGGCGCCACATCTTCAAATCATGTATGACGACAACAAACTCTAAATCATAGGTTGCGTAGTTTTTCTCATGAATTTTAGGCTTCATAGACTCATATGAAATTACGTGTCTTTCCCGAGTTAAAACTCCACCTAAACCATTGTTGCATGCATCAGTGCATACTATGAAAGTCTTTATTAGGATCAACAATTCTTAAGATTGGTGCAGTAGTTAGTAATGCTTTTAACTTTTTAAAACTTTCTTCACACTTTTGATTCCACTTGAATTTATTCCCTTTCTTATGTAAAGAAGTTATGGGATTTGCAATTCTTGAGAACCCTTCAATGAATCTTCGATAGTAGCCAGTAATCCCCATGAATGACCGTACATCAGTCATCTCCTTTGGGATTGGCCATTCTTCAATTGCTTTTATCTTTTCTGGATCAACTGAGATCCCTTCTTTAGTTACTACATGGCCCAAGTACTGTATTTTATCCTTAAAAAAATTACACTTACTATATTTAGCATAAAGTTAATGTTCTTGCAATTCTTGTAAAAAATATTTTAAGTGCTCCTCGTGTTCTTCTTTAGACTTAGAATAAATTAGAATGTCATCAATGAATACCACCACAAATTTATCAAGGTACTTATGCAATACATTATTCATTAAGCACATGAAGACAATTGGGGAATTAGTTAGCCCAAATGGCATAACAACAAGCTCATAGTGACCATATCTGGTCCTAAAAGCTGTTTTAAAAATGTATTCATCTTTGATTCGGACCTGGTGATAACTAGATTGTAAATCAATTTTTGAAAATACAGTTTCTCCATGTAGGTGATTGAACAGATCATCTATGTGGGGAAACTGATATCTATTCTTAATGGTCATTTTATTAAGTTGATGGTAATCAATGCATAAGCGTAGAGTACCGTCCTTCTTTTTAACAAAAAATAACAGGTGCTCCCGAAGGAGACACGCTGGGTCTGATATAATTCTTATCAATAAGTTCATTTAACTGTGATTTTAATTCATTTAGTTCCAATATATTCATATAATAAGGGGCTTTCAAGCTGGGCACTGCACCAGGTACCAAATCAATAGTGAAATCTAACTCCCTTTTCGGTGGCAGTCCCAGAATTTCTTCCAGAAATACATCCACATACCCCTTCAGGATTGGAATATCTTCTAGTTTTTGTTTGTCTTCATTATTAGTATGTTCTTCATTAATTACAGTTACAACAAAGGCTTTACAACCCTTCTGAACAGATCTCTTTAATTGCAAAGCATATATTTTTCTGATAGCTATTTTCCAAGGGATTCTTGTTACGGTTACTATTTCTCCTTCATTATTTATGCAAGTAAAATTTTTATCGAAACAGTTCAAAACTACTCTATATATTTCTAACCAGTCCATACCAATTAACATGTCATAAGAGCCGAAAGGAAGTAAATTAAACTTCATAGATGTTTCAAATTGATCCATAGTTATAGTGCAATATTTTACAAAACTAATCACTTTTCTTTTTGCTCCAGTATCTAGTTGAACTAACCATGAATTTACAAACTTTTCTACTAATAACTTGCATTTTTATACTAAATCAGGAGAATATAACTCATGCAAGCCCCTAGGTCAATCAAGATAGAAATATGTGTTTGATTTAGCTTACCTTCTACTTCCACCATGGAAGTTTGATAATCTTCCTGCATGTTTTCGAGTGTCGCGTTGATCCTGGGCATTGTCCTTTCTAAATCACCAACAATCATCTCCTCCTACACCATGTATGTTGCTGACAATCTTCTTTTGGTTAGGGCAGACTGATGCACAAGGAGGTCCATTACACTCCCAACACTTTACTAGTTCTTTACGTTCATTATTCTTAATGTAATTGTGGTGATTATTAGCAAGTTCTTTATTTCTAGAGCCATTAGGGTTTAACTGTGAATTACCTTTATTTCCTTGGAAATTCTTATTAAGAAAATTATGTGTGTTATTATTCCAAAAATTATGGTTAGGTGAGAAACCCTTCTTCTTCTGTTCAAGATTATTAGACCTTTTAGCCTTCTAGTTTGGCATGCTTTCCTTTTTGCGGTTCTGCTCATAACAAAAAATTGCCTTTTGCATAGCCTCCTCTAGGGTTTTTGGATTATCGTATTCAATTCCGTCTTTAATGTGAAAAGGTAAACAACTTAGAAATCACTCTACCTTAGTCTTGTCATCCACAATGTAAGGCACACAACGTAGAAAACTTAAAAATTTACTGTTTAATTCTTTCATGTTCATAGTTCCCAGCTTCAGTTCATAAAATTCCTTAGTTCGCTCTTCGTAGTACTGTTCTGACAAAAAATTATTTTTAAAGTATTTCTTAAAAGTACTCCAGTTAATGTTCTTTTCCCTAATACATTTTACTCATTTTAAATCCTGCCACCAAATATCTACCTTCCTAGTTAAGCTATAAATGGCCATCCTTGCTTTTAGCTGGTTAGAGTAATTATACATTTGGAAATACTTCTTCATTCCAAACAGCCATGATTCAGCTTCTTCTCCTTTCTTAGTTTCACTGTTGAAAGTGGGTTGTTTTATCTTCTTAAATTCTCCTGAAATTTCTTCATTAGGCTTAAATTTTCTTTTTCTTGAATGATAATTATCTTCACTACTATCACTAGTGTACTGACGATTCTTCCTATGTGAGTCACCATAAATTTCAAAGGATGAGCTACTTTCAATTTTAAACTGTTTGGACTTTTTACTTTTGTGTTGGTAGGACATATCTTCTGATCCCAACTGTTTATCTTTTTCTTCATTCTGAAATTTTTCCATCAGTATCTGGTTCAACTCTTCTTGTGCTCTCATAATTATTTCATTTTCTTTTTTAACTGTTTCCATCTCACTTCTTAATTCTTTAATAGTTTGTAATAATTATGAAGAATTGTTAGTTATTTCTTCCTGAACTAGTTCTCTTCTAGAATTACTCTGTTCATTAAACGGGGACTCTTAATCTGCATATTCGTCAAGTCTTTCCATACCTGTAGTTTTAGCTTAGAGAAATTTTCTGGAAATGACATTTCAAAAAGAAAAATAACAATCAGTATGAATGCATTCAATTTATTGTTTTCCTATGCAGGTTGAGCCGCATTCAGGTCTAGTGTCTGAACGCGTGCTCTGATACCACATGTAATGCTCCAAATAATCGTACAAATTTAAAATTTTTCTGATAACATTAAATGTTTACCATCGTCACTTCTAAAGGACATTTAACTATTAATAGTTAACATAATCAGGATTAAACTAGAACCGATTCCTTTATTAAATTTTAGATCTGCATACTTAAATCTTTGCTTTCATAAATCATTATCAAAGATTTGATTTAGTAGGTTATGATTTGGAATATTATGAACTGAAACATCTGTTTAAATTTCTAAGTGCTAAAGTTTATTTTACTGTTTGTGAATATGAAGGAACTTCAGTTAAGTTTGAGGCTTACTTAGCTTTTTAGCTAATGCAGTGAAGTGATGCTTCTTTTACAGGTAATACATTTTGTAACCAGTTTTTGGATTGAGATTATTATCTCAACTAGCATAAAATAAAATGCTAATATATTTGTTTATTTTACAGAGTTGATCAAAATAAAGGAGGTATCGTTGAACTGTAGGGTTTTGAAAATATTTATGTTAAGCTTAGGCTTTACAGACTTACTGTGTTAGCTATTCCTGTAATCGTACATGAACTATGGTTTCTATGAGGTCGATGGCAGAGTGTGGAGTTTTCTTGTAATGTTTAAGAATTTAAAATTCTTAAGTTATCTTAATAGAATTTTTTTTATTGCTATGATACTTGTATTGATGAATAAATGGTTAAAGAATTTAAAAGAGGTTTTTATTATGGTTTAAGTTCGTAATTTTTTTAATTTTGTTTAACATAGGGAAAAGTTCAGAATGTTGGTTTTAAAATAGAGTTTAAATTTTTCTCTCTCAGTAAAAATAATTATTCAGAAAATAATAAATAATAGGGTTGATTAATACAAATTGAGTTTTTACTTTGTTCTTGTGTTGGAATGTTTAAAGGGTCTTTAGTTAAATTGTCTTAGTTTATATATATCAATTAGTTTTAATACAGTTCCCGTGAAAAGCTTATTTAAATCTGTGTATTATAAATTAGATAATTTTGTTTGTATAAAAGAAGAATTTATGTTTTAAGTAATTATGGGTAAAACTGTATTAACCCTCTTCTCGAAAAGGAGAGGAAAATGAAGGTCATATTTGAGAGTTTCTTGAAATTAGGGTTTTGTAAAATTTTAATTATTTTTAAATCTTTACAGAGTTTAATATTTAATTGTAATGTATTTAAAGTTTGATTTTTACTTATATTAGTAAGGATTACTAGCCTCATTTTACTGTTTATTTAAGTTATTCCTACTTATTTATTTTCCTGTTTTTATAATGTTTTTAGTTACTATGTAAATTTATAATAATTAGGCTTATAGAAATAGACTTATTTACTATGTAAGTAGGATCACCATACAGAGACTGTGTACTGGTTTTAAAAGACCTTTCTTGGATCTAGATCATATCTAATTTCTTTAAACATGTGCATTCTCACTAAGGAACTCCTGAACATTCTTACAAAGAATCTATAAAAAGTAATAAACCTAATCTTGCATTTTTCATTGGTTTAACCATCATAATATAATCTAACCTACTGTACTAGAGTACTACCTTCTTGAAGGTGTGGAAAAATACATTTGAAGTTACTCTAATAATTTATCCTAATCCATATATAATCTAGAATTGGTCTATCTTTTGACAGTAAAAGATTTCCTTCGATCATTCTAATAACAAATGGACAGAAACATAATATATTATTTCCTAAATTTGTTCATTCTTGATCCTAAGTATGCATAGATAAATTAGAAAGAATATTTAGAACCTGGAAATGTACCAGAGGAGACAACAACTTAAGGAACCTGTTCCTCCTAACCAACTCCTGGAGATAGCTAAACTATAAATCTCAGGACCCCCAAGCTTATCTATTGGTCCACCTGGTTGAAGCACTGGGTGAAAGAACTGGTTTAATAAACCTCTGCAACTCTACTGAGTACTCAACAGTAAACTGTTCTGCTTATATCAGTATGAACTCACCTTAAATTAGCTGTACTAGTTCAGAACTTCAGCACTTTTCACTCAAAGAAAAATTCTGCTAGTCCCCTCCATCGAATTTTCTTGTGCACTAAATTCACTCAGAATTTTCACAAGTAAAGAATGAGCAGCCTCAGCTGGATTCAATGGGAAGTTTTATTAGCATGCCTAGGTATTTTCAGTCAGTTTTCACTTAATGAGCCACCTGCTCTTGTTCCACTTTCTTGGGGAACATGACCACAAAAATAGGGAATTTTCCTCCTGCAACAGCTAGAAGTAGTTTGAGGATGCTGCCAAGTGTTAATCTACTATTAACCCAGCCCATTCCACCAAGTGACTAGTAAAACACTCATTCAACAGCCTCCCTCCTTAATTTGTTGTCTCATCTTTCATTTATTAATTAATAAAATATTCAACAATTACATGCAATTATCCTTGATCTCACTTGGCCATTAATTACAAACTTTATAATAAAATTATAACATAATGTCTCTTAAAACATAAAATGTTTTTGTAAATTTGAGGCATGTGACCGTTAGACTCTATTCTAATACATCCTTTGCTACACCATTTAGAATAAAATTTGATTTTTGTATATTGTCCTATGTTCTATAAGCTTCACAAAACAACTTAATAATTCCATGAAAAGTATCCCAATCCTCAAGGAAATGATTTCCAAACAAAAGAACATCGTCCACAAATTAATATGAGTGATAAAGTGAAAAAGGTTACTTTGACTCCACAAAGTCTCTTATCCATCTTTTCTTTACCAATGAGATTGCCTAACCTTTCCACCATAAGAAAAAAATAAGTAAGGGAGGAAAAGGGAAGCCTTGTCTAAGTCCTATATAACTTTTGAAAAACTTTCTAGAAGATCCAGTTAATAACATCATAAATCTAGATGAAGTTACTAGTTCCATAATCTAATCTATTACATCTAGGGGAATCCCAATATGCAATAAAAAAATCCTAAAAAATACCCAGTACACTCTATCATAGGATATTACCAAGTCCATTTTTAAGATTAGTGTTTCCAATAACTTCCAATATTTGTCTATTTGACAAAAAGCCAAAATTTTCTTTAGATATGACTTCAATCAATTTTAGTTTTGTTCTATTAGAGATTACTTAGGTAATGATATTATAAACCAAATTACAAATACAGATAGGCCTATAATCATTAAAGGACTCAGGATTTAGAATTATTGGAATCAATGATATGAAGCTAGAGTTTAAGGAACTAGGAAAAAACCCCTTCTCTCTATATTATTCAACCACCTCTAGAATATCCTTACCTAACAAGTCAAAAAATCCAAGAAAAATCACTACTGCTTAGCCATCTATCCCTGTACTTTTTGATTTAGTGAATTTCTTTAGGGACTCTTCAATTTCCTTCAAGGAAACTTCCATACCTACACTTTGACCTTCTTCAAGAGTGGAAATATAGGGTAGTTTTGAATCATCTGTACTTGGAAAAAAATATTAGAATATCTAGTATCCTTAAAAATATCAACAAAATGAGACACAACAACTTTCTCCAAATTTTCTTGAAAATCCACCATAATGACCTGACTATCATTTAAGTCCTTAATAAAATTATAAATTATTATTTGGTTTGCAAATTTATGGAATATTTTTTTGTTATTGTCACCCCATGACATCCAGATAGCTCAACTTTTATGTCTCCATTGTCTATCCATCTAGCCATGTACTTTTTGATTTAGCAAATTTCTTTAGGGACTCTTCAATTTTCTTCAAGGAAACTTCCATACCTATCCTTTGAACCTATTCAAGAGTGAAAATATAGGGTAGTTTTGAATCATATGTAGTTGGGAAACAATATTAGAATGTCTACGATCCTTAAAAAGATCAACAAAATGAGACATGACAACTTTCTCCAAATCTTCTTGAAAATCTGCCATAATGACCTAACTGTCATTTAAGTCCCTAATAGCATTATCAATTATTCTTTGGTTTGCAAATTTATGGAATAGTTTTTTTTATTGTCACCCCATGAAATCTAGACAGCTTGAATTTTATGTCTCCAAGTTTCCTCATCAATATTCAATATTTTTTACTTCCAACCTAAGTAATTCAATCCTTAATTTTTTTACTTCGAAAAATTCTAGTAACATCACTCAAAAAAAGATAATCTATCTCCTTTTCCACTAGTAAAGTTCTTGTTTTAAATTCAATTTCTTCTCATTTTCCCATTGCATCACCACCCTTTTTAATATTTTTAGTTTCTCAACCACTCCTTGCATAACAGATTCCTCATTTTGCAATGAAATGTAATTCCATGTTTATTTGATAAAGCCAATGAAGTCTTATTCCTTTAGCCAAGAATGATTGAACTTAAAGAGAAAATTTTGTTTAGTTTTCTTAATCTGAATTTATAAACACACATGCAAATGATATGGAATACCAAATTTTATAGAGAAAGTGCTATATCTACCCCCCAAATTGAATAATCCTCCTGTAATAAAAAAATATATCACGTCTTTTGGCCACTCCACCCTCTCTAGACCTCCCATTTTTCCAAGTAGGAGACTGTTGAGCTGCAAAAAGACTACATTTTATTCATCATTTCACATACTATTTATCACCTTATTCCATTATATCCTTCCATAAAACCATTAATATTCACCACTTTCATAATAAATATGGGTTTATATTACCATTTTCCAAATCATTTATATTTGAGTATTTTGAGTGAATTTGTGGTTAATTATTGATAAAATAACATATTTTCATTATACTTTAAAGTTGGGTGAGTTTGGTGATGTTTACAGGTGTATTTGAAGACTTTAGTAAACTCAACAGTGACCACCTAGCCTCATATTCGAATTTCATCTTCTAGATGTGGCTTAATTTCAAGGAGAATATCATGGAAGTGTGGAGAGAATATCTCATCCAATATTTGTTGAGAATCTAAGGGGATAAGTTGTAAATTTGTTGAGAGTCTAAAGGGGTGAGTTGTAGATTTGTTGAGGATTTGAGGGGATGAGTTGTCTATTTGTTGAGAATTTCAAGGGATAAGTTGAGAAAATAGTGGATTTGTAATTACGATTAGTTATCTTGAATTCATTTATAAATAAGAGGGCTCTCTCCTCATTTTGGTTAGAGATCTCTCTAGTGGTTTAGAAGTAGATAATAGTTCAGAGTTAGTCATAGAATGGATTTCTAATTGTAATGGAGATTATGCTTTGATGCAAATCTTGTACTCTTCCATGTTAATATAGATTTCCAACACTTTCTTTCTTATGAGTTGTTATGTTTTGCTTATGAATTGTTAGTATAGATTTACCATGAGCTCACAAGTTAATGATTATTTGCTTTATACCAGTTTATTCCATGCAATTTTAGTCTTTCTTTATCAAGTTAATTTATGCAATTTTATGTTTTCTGCAATTAGATTTATTTCCATACAATTTTCTGTTTTCATAAGTTAGATTCAATTTCATTCACAGATTAAGTTCAGCGACACTCTGCCCCTGCATATATTTTGTCTGTACCTCACAAGTTTACACTCTCTCTAGGTTGACAATTAAATCGTTGGAATTCTATTATAATTTGATCAATGTTTTTACCCAACATTTTGGCGTCGTTGCTAAAAATGATCAAAGTTTAGATAATTAGATAGTTCGTTTTTATTAGATAGAAAGGGGGAGGGGGAACGGTAAGACACAAGGAAAACTTCACTATGGAATTTCCATGGTGTAATAGGTAGACGCATCCATTTTAGTGGGTCGGCCCAAAGCCTTGATTGTTTTTTGCAAAGTGTTTATTTTTTCTACAAGTTCTTTCATTTTTTTGCAAACGCAAGTTTTAATTTTTCATTTACAGGTTTGTAGTTTATAGTTTGGATTGATTTTGTTTTTGGGTGCCTTTATTTCATACTAACTTGTTTTAATTATGTATATGTTCATTTTTGTTTTGTACATATTTTTGTGCGCATTTTTTTGTTTTTTGTACTAACTCATTTCGTACTATTTGTCGCATTTGTCATGTACTCGATTTTTTTGTTATCTCATTTCTTTCTTTTTGCATTTGATTTGATTTTAGCATTACGATGAGCATAATCTTAGAGAAACTCACTCAGAGCCTTGCAAAAATCAGGATCTCCTCTTGTTTAGAAGAAGAGATCTCGACAGCAGTCAAAGATGAAATCACTCTTCCTGAAGCAAACAATGAAGAATCAACATTTAAAGAGTCATGCATATCAGATGAAGAACACCTGTTTGAACTAGAGATTGAAGAGGATGAAGAAGGGATCTAGGGTGATCATCATGCAAATAAAAGATGCATCAAACACAGGTTCCAAGTAAGTATTAGGTTAGATCAGTTTTGTTTTTGTTTTTATTTTGTTAATTTACATTTACAATTTGAATATATTAGATTTCATTTTGTAAAATCATATGTAAATATTCTTTTACTGCTTTTACGTGTATGGTTCCACTGGAAATTTCATTACACGTAAAAGATTATAAATTCCAATTAGAGTAAAGCAGGTAGAAGTTAGTTTTTATCTTTAATTCAAAGATTAATGTAGGATGCTTTAATTTGTTTTAATTAATTGTTTATTGAAATTTTCATTTTCTTGTCCTATCTACTATTCTGTTTTAATTTTGTTAGGAACTCAAAATAGTTTTAATCCTTTAAATTTAAAAATATTTATAAAGAAAAAAAAATTGAAATCTTGATATATTTTCAGTTTAAATTTTCTTTATTTATTTATTTTCATGCTAGGAATAAAAAATAAATTAAGAGTTAGCTTCTTTTTATGAACACTTAGTAAATAAATAAATTAACAAACAAATAAAAATAATAAAAATCTATCTAATTTTTGACATCTTCCTTTGTTTCTTTTTTTAGTTTTTACTCTCTCTCTCTCTCTCTCTCTCTCTCTCTCTCTCTCTCTATATATATATATATATATAGACCTAAATAAAATAAGAAATTTGCTGTTATTTTTGTTAGGGATAAAAAATCCAGTTTGTATTTAAGGATATTCTAAAATAAGATTAAAAAATATTAACAATATATGTCTAATAAAATCTAAAGGTGTTATAATCTAATTTTTATTTAAAATTAAAAATTAACATTATATATATTATGTTTTCTTGTTAATATTTTCTAGTATATCTTACTGTTATTAAAATTAACAAAACCTGCAAAAATAAATAAAATCATTGAACATTATAAAAAGTAAAAAAAGATACAATAAAAATTCTATAAAT
This sequence comes from Pseudotsuga menziesii, assembly GCA_001517045.1. Taxonomy (NCBI): domain Eukaryota; kingdom Viridiplantae; phylum Streptophyta; class Pinopsida; order Pinales; family Pinaceae; genus Pseudotsuga; species Pseudotsuga menziesii. The sequence goes on along the minus strand of LPNX010692014.1, from coordinate 518,233 downwards.
AAATAGAACAAATAGTTTTACATTCTATCCTACGAAACCTGCAAACAGTCCTCCATGTGCAACCTACAAACAGTCCTCCATATGAAACCTGTAAACATAATTTTTTTAATATAACGATCGACCGGTCCGCAAATGAGAGATTTTTTGTATCGTTATGCCCATGATTAAAATAGATCTAAAGCGATAAACAGTAAAACTACCCTGTGCATAATAGAAGATCTTGTGCTCACCGAGATTTGCTCATTCCCGCCTTTTCCTAAGCTATGATTGATAGAGGCAGATCCTGGTCGCTTGCTTATGGTCAAGGATGGGATTTTCTATTCCTTCTTTGAAAGGATCTCATATAGTATACTGACAAATGAATTCTAACTAGACCACCTAGGGTCATAAAACTACCAGTCTTATCTAACATTGAAAACAATTTTAGGGCTTAGTACTTTATTAAAGAATTCCATTCTCCCAATGAGGGCAATGGGATTTCGTGTTTCCATGACCCTAAAAGGTAGGTCTTTTCTGGGTTAAAAATTTTATTCATTGAGCCCCACATCGAACGGTGCTTTGTAGTTGCACGATCTAGTAGAATCCATGCACCTATTTCAAGCGCCCAAGCCAACAAAAGGCCCACACTCCAAGCGAAATTCGATTTCCATAATAGACCTCCATGTTTCTAAAGTTTCACAAGGTGATGAGCACAAGTATCTTCATCCTGTACATTTTTGCAAATTCTATGAGGATATACACACATGTTACTCCACATTTCGACAAATTCTATGAGGTGGTGTGCCCATTTAACACAAGTAGCTTGCATAGGTTACGTTTTGTACAAATTGACAATAGGTCGCAGCAATAGTCTAGCTCCAACGAAGAGTGATCAATGACATAGTTGATACTCAACACCATAATAAAATAAAATGAAATCACATAGCTTCGAACGATAGTCTTCATCACTTCAACGATGATGACAGTCATGACTTCTTCAATACTTGAAGGATACGGGATACTTCCTCTTCACACAATTCAAGCATGATATCAAGATCCAACACATGTTTGACAATTTCTATCTCTCACATGAACTTGTGCTCAACCCACTAAACATATTTCTTGGAAGTCACTCAAACAAAGCAGGTTACATCCATAACACCATCATTTCAAACAATACGATGGACATTTTGGGAAATACCAATGATTATCAGACCATCACGGAAGTTCTCCACCAAATGAGCTCGAGTGATATGAACATTGCTTCAAAGTTTCATTTTGACATGGTTTAATAATGGCACTTTGCACTGATAATGGCTGTCTAACAAATTGGCACTTGAAGGAATGCGAATCTCCTGCACTAATTCTCTTAGTTTAGTGGATCTAATAACAAAATCACGTAGAGTACGGAAGAATGAATTAATGTTCTTTCTCTGCGTCTAGGATTAGTTGACATGTGTAAAAGCCATTTTGGGCTTGGTCATTCTTGGGTTAACGGTTCATATGCATGGCTAAACAATAACAGATACGCCCCATATTATTAGGACCTTTGATCTATTATTTATCTCATCTCAACAAACACTACCTCATGGTTAAATGAAATGCTTTTTCTCCAGCAAATTTGTAGGATGGACAACAACATTTGATAAAACCATTCACAACTTCTACAAATTCATACTCCATGCCATTTTCCTAGTGACATCTTTGTAGGAATTTATACTTGAAACAAACTCTTTTATTATGATCCTAATAAAACATATCTTCGTGGTATTAGGACCTTCGATCCATCATTTATCTCAACAAACTGATAATGTGGCCTCTTTAACGTATGGCTGGTGTTTTTGCACACTCTTCAGTTACAATTCAAACTATCGTATTCAATGGTTGGACATGGCAGATTTCTCTTCTCTGTGGATCCTGCACATTAGAAAAACCAACCAAAATCAAGGATAAAATGAAAGTAAACAAAAAATCACCTTCTCTTCTCCAGCAATTGGCATGCGATCACTTAATATGAGTTTAAACTTGTGCCACATCCTGGAATTTGGTTGTTCTTTACATAAGGTTGGCATTTATAAACATTAATCTAGCCATGATTTTCTCATAGTCCCATAGAGAATTGTTGATGCCCTTCAAACATTTCAATTCTAATGTGATACCCTTTTTTTATTTTCAGCAACCAAAGATTGTAATGCAAAATAGTTTTGCAAATTTATAACCTGAAATTTACATTTTGTTGGGTGTATGTATACTTCAAAAGTCACCCTTTCTAAATTCACGATGTGATACTTTGAAAGCTTTTGATTTTATTTTCTCCATGCTTCATCCTCAACCAAGGTAAAGTTATGAATGTGTTTTTTATTAATATCACCAAGTCATACTTTTTAAATGACAACATGTTTTACTTGTGGTATTTTCTTATAATATTTGCTTTCTCCTCGTGTACTTAAAGATTATTTTAACATTCAACTCCATCCCTAAATTAAAGTAAATTCGTTTTGAATATATAAAAAATTTAGAGATATATTACTGTATTTTATGCACTTTCTCTTTATATAATTAAAAGTTTATTCTAACAACTAATCTCATTATTGCCTGCATTTTGAGCATATGTTGATCTGCTTCAGCATTGGAATTGTTTAATAAATAAATTGTATAAATAATGGACCTTTATCATTCAGTTTAAGGTTTGAGATTTATGGAATTCAGTAATGGTATTATTTTTGATAATATCAACTTAGTGCACCAACAACATGCATCTATTAACTATATTTGTTTAGAACCTCCATCACAAAACAATATAAAAATCTCGATCCCTTTTAAAAATGTGACCATATTGAATTCAATAGTTTTTGTATAAAATGCAAACCAAATCTTAATAAACAAGTAAACTTATTTTATTTGAAAATCAAATTAAAAATTTAAAGAGAATTCACTATGTGAACTTGAAGGAGATTAAGATGAAAGCTATACTTTTGTCTATGGTTTCCCAATTGATTTGTCTTCTTGAAAATGACATGTAGTATATTTTTAAAATTTATTAATATTATTTTATGTGTATGTTTATGCATGGTTTCCAAGTAAAATTGACTTCTCAAACTTTTGTTTGGCCACACATAAACATTATACTCATATCATCATTTAAATGTTTTAAGAGTATATTAATTAATAAACATTTAAATTGAAAGATTTAAATATCAAATCATTAAGTTTTATTGAAAAGCCATGACATTTTAATAATAATAAAAAAAATCGCTACATTTTAATAATATTACTAAATAAAAACATGATGGGGTTCAATTGCTTCACACCTTCAATCAAATGGAGGATTGTTTTATGACGAGACATTGATTTTGTGGGACAATATAAATCATGGTTTATTTGTGCAAGGATAAATATGTAAAAGTTCATTATTATAAATTTTGATGAATATATTTAGATTATTGTATAGTGATAAATTCATAAAGTTATATTTCAATTGATTTTTAGCAGCTTGAGGATCAATATTTTATTTAAGACAATAATATGATGAAATTTAATAAGATATATTTAAGAGAATTTCTTGAAGGATTATGTATGAAATTAGAGAATTGATGCTTTATTTGGAAAGAGGGCAACAACTCATTTTTCTCTGGATTATCCATTCAACCTACTTAAGGTTGTCTGCATTAATATATTAAAGAAACAATAGAGCGCTTTTGAGAAAATCAGTGTAGATTTAGATGATAAGCCTCGACTCTCAGTTGCATCCACATTTATCTTTCCAGGTTGCACGAGAATAAATGAAACATGGTATGGATGATTGCATGTTTGATTATTCATCTTCTCATCCTTAATCCTTTACCATTTTCTCATGATGTCTTTCAGAAAAATTTTGACAATTTTGAAGCCTGATACAAAAGGTATAAATCAACGTATGTTTCATCTTCTTTGAAATCGAAGGAAGCTGCTCTCGCAACTAAGCCTTCTTCTTGTTTTTTATATTTGCATAGTGGGACCTGGCATATCTTCAGTTTCAGGGGGGGGGGGCGGGGTAACAGCACGGTCATTCAAACTGCCAAATCTGTCACTTATTTGCACACTCTAGATCATTAAGATAGTCTTCATTTAGAGAGGTTGACCACTGAAAGGGTCTACCCCCTCTCTCTCTATTGCTCAAATGTTACATAAAGACACATTAATCTTTGTATAAGGAGGCTCTAAAAAATTTCTGATTTTTGTTCCAATTTCTTTTTTTGTTCTAATTGCAAAATAATTAAAAATTTGAAAAAATAAAATTTAAATTAGTAGAAATTTATCACAATTAAAATAAACATATACACATTTGTTTTTGTGCTAAATAAATCAAATATTAAAGGAATTATATAAAAACATTTTAAAAAATAATTATGATAACATTATAAAAATAAAAATTAAATTAAATTAAAAACTAATAAATAAAAAGTATTAGGTAAGAAATAAAATCATAAAATTAAAATTATAAATGAATTTGAAATCTTCTTAAAATTTTATGATCATTGCACTAACTTGTTTTCGCAAGTCGCTCAGAAACAGGTTTTGACAAGAAGTGTTGCTATTTTCATGTATAAAAGAATTTTATTCTCTTCAACTTGGTTTGATTAAGCACATATTTTCCTATATTTTCAATGCTCTCACAAGTTGGCTGTAGGAAAATGCTAACCTCTTTTGTAGATTCAAAGACGAACGAATGGCAAGTTCCAGAATCACATAAAATTTTTAGAAAAATGCTCCATTGAAATCTTGAAGAAGCTGAATTTTCACCATGTATGTCATGACATCCTACTGCCACAAAGAAACCTTTCAGAAACCAATTATGCCATGTCATGATTACTAACCCTTTTTCTTCCAAGCTTGTTCATCATTCATGTTAGAGTCTACATTTTTACTTCCTTGTACATCATGATTTCCCGCATGTCTAGCTTTATGAGTCACACACATTTTCCTTATTTTCATTTTATATTTTTCCTTATGAACAAACCCATTTAACTTCCTTTCCATGACTACATTGCTTTGTTATCCCTACCACAAAAACTGTTGACCTTGAGATCTTTCATCTACAATCCTACCACGCATTATGTACAACTCGTGTTAACTGATGTGGGATTCCTTAAGGCCCACCTTTCAACAAGTTTTTCCCCATCGACCTCAGCACCTTATTTGGGATAGAGACTAGAGTTAATTTTTAGTACTTGGAGGCTTGCATGCCTTAATGGCAAGTTCTCTCATTGACAATCATGGGAATACATCAATGTCCCTTGATCGTTAGATCTTGCAAGTGGCTTGGCATCAACTCATTTATTCTCACTTTGCATGATGTACTTAGGTACCTTGGCACTCATTGACATCAATGGTGATATTGCCTCGCATTGGTTAACGAAATTCATCAATGGTCGATAGTCCAATGACTTATTTCCATGTTCAACATCGACACATTTATTCGCATGATAAGAATTGTACCATCGAGTTTTGTAGTAGGTGAAGACTATATATTTTTCATGACCATCATCAGTAGTTTTATAGCAGCATACTTCCAGCCATATGAGACTTACCACAGTTCTATTTCAGATCTCATCTTCTACTTCATCCAATAAAGCAGCAGTTCAGTTCCTTCACTTCACACTCCATGATCAAGCAGTAGTATTAGCCACATCCGCTTGTATAGTTCATCAAATTTTTGGGTAAGTGGAGGTATGTTGTTTTCTAATATTTAATCATGCAATTCCTTAAATGCTAGAAAATGAATGAATTTGGAAAATTCCCTCATTACATTTCCTTTCTCCTTTTCATAAACCTAATACATCTTAAGTTGGGGGTGTTAGTTTTTCATCATATAAGCTAGTATTATGATCTTAGGATCTTTTCACTGAGAGAATAACAAGAAAAGCAATAAAACATAAGTACATCACAAGAGACAAGAGACACAAAAAGTTTTCCTCGGGGAAACCATAAAGGAGAAAACCCCACAACTTCCTCAGAGATAGAATCATCACCAAAATAGTAAAAGCACAAAACAGTAAGATGCACTCCCGACAGTAGTAGTATTCTTCTTGTCTAGTCCCAGTGTATTTCCTTCCTCACTTATGCGCTACACTTGAGTGAGTGAGTAATGTGTGTTGCAAGTGATAAATATAGAGGCTCTCACTCTCTATTTATATTCTTCCTTTCACTTGAAGTGCACTCCAACATGTTAGACTTACTTAACAATTACTTACTAGAGGCGACATCTCTAGGAGTGTCTAATAACCCTAGTGCCCCACCACTTGTGGGGAATTTTCCTCCTATGACCAATAGGAGGGTAACATAATGGTGGGCACTATTGCCCCGAATTACAATGACTCACCTAGGGTCGAATTCACTAGGATAGTCTAATAACCCAAGGGCCCCACAACTGTGGGGACTTTAACCCTTTACCAATAGGAGGGTTACCCACAATGACTTGACATGACATTCTCATTATAGAAACTTCCTAGAATAAACATCAGGGTATGACATGACTCAAATAAATTACAATACATCCTAGAATAAACATCGGGTTACAATAGATAAGAAATATAAGTGAATACATTCCGAAGTTACAATTTCATCAACACTCCCTCTTAACTAGGAAGGTATTCTCTCGACACAATTTATCGGCACAAGTATTCTTCTCTATATCATTTGGGTCATTGTCAGGTCTTCGTCATCTTCAGGTCATATTCATCTTCAAGTCATCTTCATCTGTAAGTCATCTTCATTTGGATCTGGATCAACATGGAGCATCACCACTGGATCTAGATCATCAATCGATCTGGATCATCACGGAACATCATCACTGGATCTGGATCATCATGGAACATCATCACAGGATCTGGATCATCATCACTGGATCTGGATCATCATCACTGGATTTGGATCATCACTCAATCTGGATCATCATCACTGGAGTTGGATCATCACTCGATCTGGATCATCATCACTGGCTGTATCATCATCACTGGATCTCGATCATCATTCGATCTAGATCATCGCTGGCTTTCATCACTGGATCTCGATCATCACTCGATCTGGATCATCCCTGGTGCTATCTCATGATTCTTCTCATCATAGGAAGTTCTACAGAGCCAACACTTTTTCATGTTGGTTGTAGGCCTAGCCTCCATGTAGGTCTTCGCCCAGCACTTATATCTGACCTACTCGTCAGAAAGGCCCAATGCTTATATCTAAGCACGTGGGAACACATCCCTTAGTCGCTCCAGAAAGTCTCCTGCACTTACATCTGAGCACGTAGGAACACATCCCTCAGTCGCTTGAGAAAGGCTCCCGCACTTACATTTGAGCACGTGGGAACACATCCCTCAATCACTCCAGAAAGGCTCCTGCACTTACATCTGAGCACGTGGGAACACATCCCTCAGTCACTCCATAAAGGCTCCTGCACTTACATCTGAGCATGTGGGAACACATCCCTCAGTCTCTCTAGAAAGGCTCCTACACTTACATCTGAGCACGTGGGAACACATCCCTCAGTCACTCCAGAAAGGCTCTTGCACTTACATCTGAGCATGTGGGAACACATCCCTTAGTCGCTCTAGAAAGGCTCCCACACTTACATCTGAGCACGTGGGAACACATCCCTCAGTCGCTCCAGAAAGGCTCCTGCACTTACATTTGAACACGTGGGAACACATGCCTCAGTTGCTCCAGAAAGGCACTGCACTTACATCCATCCAGGTGGGAACACATCCTGCTCATAGTGATGGAAGGGATTGCACTCACAGCTAATCATGCAAGAACACATCCCATCAATCATATTAGAATGGCCCCCAGTCCTTGACTGAGCTACCTGGTAACTAACCAGGTGCCTCCATTCTCAGAATGGCAGTTGCACTTATATCCGACCTGCTCATCGGAATGGCCAACACTCACATCTGACATGGAAGGAACTTAATCCTTTAGCCATGACAGAATGGTTTAGCCCTTACATTTGATCAAGTGGGAACACATACCTCTATCACATCATAATGGCTACTCAGTCCTACACTGAGTGATCCTGGTAACTGACCAGGTGCCTCCATTCCTAGAATGGAAATTGCCCTTATATCTGTCCTGCTCGATAGAATGGCCAACACTCATATCTGACATGGAAGGAAACAACCCTATCACCATCACAGAATGGCTCAGTCCTTACATCTGACCATGGAAGGAACCAATCCTTTCACCATGTTAGAATGGCTATGGGTCTCATCACTTTCTCTTGGAGGGAACTTCGATTTGGAGAACACCAAGCCTCTCACTGAATTACTCGAACTTCATCCTAGCCAATGGCTTCATCAATACATCAGCTATCTATTCCTTCATCGCAACATATTGGAGCTTCACTGCTCCTCTCTGCACCATATCCCTGATATAGTGATACTTGATCTCGATATGCTTCGACTTGTCATGGAACATTGGATTCTCTAACAAATCAATGCAACTCTGGTTGTCACAATGTATACAAGTAGCATCCAACTGGAGATCAAATATATTAGACAGTAGCTTTCATAGCCATACTACCTCACAACTAGCTAAACAAGTTGTGAAATACTCTACTTCAGCTGTACTCAGTGCCACACAGGATTGTTTCCTGCTAAACCAAGAGCAACATCCTGAAGTACTCTTCCTGTCAATGGTACTTCCTAAGAAATATAAATCAACATAACCTTCCAGGTTAATCTTTTGATTCACATCGTACTTGAGCCCATAATCAACTGTACCCTTCAGGTACCTCAAAATATGCTTTGCAGCAGTCAAGTGAACAATTCTCGGATCTGTCAAGTACTGGCTCAAGGTGTTCATAGCAAAGCAAATGTCTGGTCTCATGTTCGTCAAGTACATCAATGACCCAATCATCTGATGATACATCATAGCATCAACTGAATCTGATGAAGCATCATTCAATCGCTTCATGTTCGATGCCATAGGTGTGGCCATTTGCAGTCCATCATCCCAAACCTCTTTAGGATCTCTACTGCATACTTCCCTTGTCCAAGGAAGATTCCATCTGTACTCTGCCACACCTCCATACCTATAAAGTAATGTATCATCCCCAAGTACTTCATTTCAAACTCAACAGCAAGCTTTCACTTTGTATCAGCAATCAACCCATCTGTACCTGTCACAAATAGATCATCTACATACAGTAGGAGCATCACTGGGTTTCCATCTTCAACCTTGTAGTACAAGTTGGAATCTGCTTTACTCTTGGTAAAGACCAAATTGGATAGAAAGCTGTCAATTCTGCTATACTAGGTCCTGGGTGCCTGTTTCAAACCTCAAGATATTCTGTAGTCACTTCCTCTGAAGCGGAGCATCACACTCCCTTTGTCTTCTGTGCTCTATGCACTGAAAACATTCTGTACCAGAGTGATAAGTAGCTTCCTATGCTACTAGTATTCTATGTATCCATCTAATGTATAGAATTTCATCTTCAACCTTGTAGCAAAGGTTGAGATCTTCATCGATCTCATCATTTATGTGTTTCATTTCTTACTGGTTGCAAATGTCTCTTTGTAGTCTATGCCTTCTTTTGATGAGAAACCTCGTGCTATGAATCTTGCTTTCCATCCCACAATGTTTCCATCTATTGCATGATGGAACTATGAACTTCTCTTCCGATATTGATACTGCGTCCTGACATCATTCTTCTTGAACTGGTCTTCCCTTTCTTCTTGGAATATTCTGCATCA
>LPNX010692014.1:467931-504338 GCA_001517045.1 Pseudotsuga menziesii | reverse complement strand
AATAACATATTTTCATTATACTTTAAAGTTGGGTGAGTTTGGTGATGTTTACAGGTGTATTTGAAGACTTTAGCAAGCTCAAAAGTGACCACCTAGCCTCAGATTCAAATTTCATCTTCTAGATGTGTCCTAATTTCAAGGAGAAGATCATGGAAGTGTGGAGATAATATCTCATCCAATATTTGTTGAGAAGCTAAAGGGATGAGTTGTATATTTGTTGAGAATTTAAAGGGATGAGTTGTATATTTGTTGAGTATTTCAGGGGATGAATTGTCTATTTGTTGAGAATTTAAAGGGATAAGTTGAGAGAATAGTGGATATGTAATTAAGATCAGTTATCTTGAATTCATGTATAAATAGGAGGGCTCTCTCCTCATTTTGGTTAGATATCTCTCTAGTGCTTTATAAGTAGAGAATAGTTCAGAGGTAGTCATAGAATGGATTTCTGATTGTAATGGAGATTATGTTTTGATGCAAATCTTGTACTCTTCCATGTTAATATAGATTTCCAACACTTTATTTCTTATGAGTTGTTATGTTTTGATTATGAATTGTTAGTATAGATTTATGGTGAGCTCACAAGTTAATGATTATTTTCTTTATACCAATTTATTCCATGCAATTTCAGTCTTTCTTTGTCAAGTTAATTTATGCAATTTTATGCTTTCTGCAATTAGATTTATTTCCATACACTTTCCTATTTTCATAACTTAGATTCAATTTTAGTCATAGATTAAGTTCAGAAACACTTTGCCCCTGCATAAATTTTGTCTGTACCTCACAAGTTTATGCTCTCTTTGGGTTGATAATTAAATCATTGGAATTCTATTATAATTTGATCAGTGTTTTTACCCAACAGAGGCAATGAACAATAAATGACATCTAATAGACTATTCTCCTTGTTAGAACATTATACCACCTAGGACCATAGTCTCATTTGCTTTTACCTATGCTAGATGGTCAAAACCATGGTCTTTGATGTTTTCCTAAGGTTGTTGGGGGGTTTTGGACAATTAATGACCACCAACGCCCTCATTTTGGCCAACTAGGACATAAGGATCCTTATTTATGACTACTTGGTACCTAGGGGCACACCCTTCCCTTAATTTGTTGATATGGGTTTCACCATGGGCGCTCATGCATTGTATTTGGGTGTTTTTTCCTCTTTTGGTTCTTTTGGAATTCTTAGAGCCACTCCTAGCCCATCATTCACTCCACCACACCCGAGACAGCTTCATTTATTACCACCCATGCCATCTCGACATTCACATCGACATTCGTGACTGGTTGAGGTGGTTTGGGAGCCTATTGGTCAACTTAAGGGGGTTTTGAGTTCCAATGTAAGTCTACCACATTTATTCCATTTGACTTCCTCCAAAGGCTAATGATTTTCTCCTATTGTATTATAGTTATAATCCACACATAGTTACATTTTGGACTGTAATAGAAACTTTGGTTATTGGCATCATTTGTTTGTGTCGTTTTGCCTCTTTTACACATTTTTGTACTTGCCTTGTCAAATTCTTGCATTGTGAGGATTCTCTTAGAATGTATATCTTGCTGTGAATCAAAATTTTACATGGTACCAGAGCACAAAGATTCTTACCAAATTCATAGAGTTCATAGAGTTTGAAATAGTAATTTAGAGTTTCCTTTAGAGGATTGAGTGTTTGCATTGCAGGTTATTTGGTGGTTCTTTATCTCATGTAACCTTCCTCGCTCTATTCAACAAATTTGAGTGGAATTCCTAGATGGTAATCCAGCGATATTTGGGGGTCTCTATAGAGTTACCATGGGGACAAAAAATGAGTTGAAATCAGCTATTGAGAAGTCCAAGTTTTTTAACAGAAGGAATGAAGCGTTTGGGATTCTATGTCTCGGTATATTTAGAGACCTTTTGTTACATGTTGACAGTATCATAAATCTAAATGAACTGTGCCTCAATATCGAGTCATTATTTGGGAATACTAATGAACTAAGAGGCCATCAACTTGAGAATGAGTTGATATCCTTGATCCCAACCCATTTCGAGACGATCCACGACTTCTTCACCAAGTTAAAATCCTTGGTTCTTCAACTTAAGCAATGCGGCATTGAGAAAAAGGAAGAGAATATGATTATGTACATACTTTTGAATCTAGGGCCTAACTACTCTATGTTTGTTTCGACATTTCACTCAGGAAATCTAATAGTTCGAAATTGGAGGATGCCATCTTTGATAGAATTCATGAAGTCTCTCACTCAAGATGAAGATAAATTCATTAAAATGGGTACAATCAAACCTACCAAGGACCAAGCTCTTGCAGCAGGTGATTTGAAGCATGCAAAGGGAAAGAAAAATCCCAAATATTCAAAGCAATAAGAGAGGAAGAAGGACAAAGAGAATCCCAAATATTTTGATGGGGGTTTGAATCCTAGCAAGGACAAAGGGAAGAAGAAAGAAAATTTGAAATGCACTTACTCTCACAAGGGTTGGCACCTTGAGAGTGCATGCATTAATAAAACCATTGACATGATGGTGAAACTCCTTGACAAGAACAATATCCCTCTTCTCTATGGAGCGAAGAAGAAGGATGTTGGTTTGCATTCTAAAAACAAGGATAGATGCCATGCATTGGTGGCTAGAACTTATGGATCTTCCTCCTTCATCATAGATTTAGGTGCCTCAAGGAACATGGCTTCTACATAAGACTCCTTCTCTTCCCTTCATCCATATAGTGGTACATCCATTATCATGGGTGATGACTTAGAGATCCCAGTGAAAGGGATTGCTAGGATTAATCTAGACAATAACTAGTTCAACAATGTGTTGTTTGTGCCATATCTTGCAGCAAACCTAATCTCTGTCTACCAAATGACCCACACTAGCTCGTCCAAGAGAGTGACATTCACTCAAGAAGATGTGGAAATTTATGAAGTTTCCACTGGAAAAGTGGTTGTAGTGGGTGTTGTAGATCATGAGTCAAGGATGTATAAGTTTTAACATTTTTGTCCTTACTCCTCAACAAATGTGCTTCTGTCAAATGCCAATGAGATCAGTGAGCTATGTAATGAGAGGTTTGGACACCTCAACTACAAATATATTCAATATTTGAGAAAAGGAAATATGGTTGAAGGAATTCCAAGCATCAAATTATCCAAAGGAACATGCAAGGGATGCATTGTTCGAAATCATGCAAAGCACAAGTATGACAAGGGGAAGGACAGATTCAGGTCCTTGAATTGATCCATTCATATATGACAGTACCTCTTCCCACACTCTCCTATGGAAACTCAAGTTATTTCCTAACATTCATTGATTATTTTGAAATATATTGTTGGGTGTTCTTCCTCAAGTTGACGTCTGAAGTGTTCAAAATATTCAAATATTTCAAAGCTTTGGTTGAGAAATTAAGTGGGAGTAAGAGAAAGGTATTAGACTGATAAAAAAATGAATATGTAAATAATAACCTACAACATATATGTGAATATAATTACATTCAAATTAAACATTCGATGCCCTACGCACCACACCAAAATGGTGTGGCTGAGTGCAAGAATAGAGCATTAGTTGAGATGGCAACTTGCATGTTGGATGCTAAGTATTTGTCTCCTAAATTATGGGATGAAGCCATAATTTGTGCTGCATATGTTTATAACAGAGTTCCATACAAATCCTTGGAAGAAAAAACTCCATTCAACGCTTGTAGAGGACACAAGCCTAATGTGTCTCATCTCAGGGTGTTTGTCTCAAAAGCATGGGCTAGGATACCTCCCGAGAAGAGAAAATCCTTGAATCCTCAAATAAAGGAGTACATAATTGTTGGATATGATGAAGATTAAAATGTATACAATCTCTTTTATCCCTCATCCAAAAAACATTTCATTTATAGGAGTATTCATTTCGAAGAAGAGCCTATGCAAGAGGTTGAAGTATATCACATCTTCTACTCAATGATGATGTAAGTGATGTTTCCATTTATGATTTTTATAATTATGATATTGAATATAAATATAATGACATGTATGAAAATCATGACTCTCTCACAAGGCCAAAATGGGATTAGAAAACCATACAAGCAGCTGGTGATCTTATAGGAGATCCACTAGACACTAGGAAGACTAAATCTCCATTTCACAATGCTTTCTCTGCTTGTGATTAGAATATTACTAAGAGGTTTTTGTGATGGTTGGATATGATCCATAGTAATATTAAGAAGCATCACATGACTCAATATGGCAATCATCCATGCAAGAAGATTTCAAGTCTTTGCAAGATAATGAAACTTGGGAGTTGGTTCCTCTACCTTCCAAGAGGAAACTAATGCAATTTAAGTGGGTGTATATAACTGACATGGTTGCTGATGGTTATAAAGTGAAGTATAATTACATATTGGTTTCCAATTATTTATATCAAGTCCATGGAGTGAACTATACTGATACATTTGCATCGATGGCAAAGATGGCCTTAGCTAGGCTAGTTTTGGCCATTGTTGCATCCAAATGATGGGAAGTGCACCATATGGATGTGAAGAGTTATTTTCTTAAAGTTGACCTTCATGAGGAGAATTATATGTAGAATACTAAAGGTTTCATACATGATATTTGTTTGGATGTTGAAGAAGTCTCTTTATGGCCTCAAGCAAACTACGAGAGCTTGGTATGCCAAGATGGACAACTTCCTTCTCTCACAAGGTTTTGAAAGATGTAAATATGATCCTAATGTGTATTTTCAGCATTTATATGCCTCTCTTTTAATAATTTTAATCTATGTCGATGATATTTTTATCACTAGAAGTTGCATTTTTTATAATAGTTCAGATAAGTCTTTATTGCATAGTGTATTTTTGTTAGGATTATTAATCCTCCCTTGACCAATTTGGTCATATGTCTAAATCAAGAGTCATGTCTAAATCGGGAGTCCATCCAATCTATTTTTAGTCACTATAACCATTGGGTCCACTTGGCCTAATTGGGGCACACGTTCCAGTTACTAAAGAGTGGGGAACACTAATTGAGGCCTAATTCCACTGATAGCACTTGCATGCATCAATTTAGGAGCCTCCTAGATCAATCCCCACAATTTAGGAGCCACTAGGAGCACCAATACCAACCTTCATTAGTTGAGCTCAGTTAGTGACTAGTCAAGTTGAGTTAGCAGTCGGTTACATTCGGTTAGCACTAGGTTTCCATGGCTCCATGTAGGAGAGGTGCATTTATCACCTACCATAGTCAGTTAGCCTCAACTAAGACTAAATTAGACACTTGAGTTGTGTTTTAGAACTTCGATGAACTCCGATAATGGTTTAGACAAGGTCAGTTAACTGTTGAGTCGTCCGATAATGATTTAGACAAGGTCTTAGTTACCTATAGTCAAGTAGAGTCTAATCAATTCGAATTTCGTCATGTGGATTCGAATTGCATGTGGCTATTTAGACATTGTATTACATTGGAATTATTCATCTAATTACTCTTTGATTAACGAAAAGCATTCATAGTTGCAATCCATTTTTGCAGTGTTTCATTCTTCAATAATTGAGTAAATTGTCTGATCTATCTTGTGAATTGTGTGTTTGTCCATAGATCTATGTGTTCAACTTAATATGGTATCAGAGCCTCGATGGACAAGGCACTTCTCCTCCCCAAATCTCCTATTGGATGATTTTTTAGCCAAATTGCTCCTTCTAGCTCTGCACTAGAAGCAAAAGGTTTACCACTTAATACCCCAAGTTAAAGAATTGTTGATCAAGATTGCTTGATCAACTATGATGGGTGTGATGAAAACCTAAAATGTGGAGGTTTTTTGACCTTACGATGATTTTTTGTTTTCACAGGTACAACTTTGAAATGAATTCATCAGTTCCTCTTCTCACCCAATCCACAAACTATTTTGAATGGAAGGCAAAGATGGTTGGATTTTTGAATAGAAAATATCTCTATTTAGTGTCTAAAGGACTCAATAGAGAGTCTTTTGAGAGTGAAAATTACTGGTTGAATAAATGTGATACAACTTTTGGAACAATAGCACTAGGTCTTTCTCCTAGCTTGCGCTAGCTCAGTAGATCTATTGAAGACCTAAAGGAACTCTGGACAAGATTGGACAGAACCTTTGAAATGATTGATGAGGATCATAATATCACTTTGGAGAGAACATCCAACACCATAATAATTATTGATCCAAAATTCTTGGCCTCCACTCTCTCTGATGAAGTTGTTCAAGATGAAGAAGAAGCAGAAGCTTCTACACAATCAATTCGAATTGAAGATGGTCTCCTTGCAGTGACTCCTTCTCCTGATGCTCCGGAAGTTTATGAGATATATGATATCTCATATCCTCATATGGATGAAATATAAGGAGACATTTGAATCTTTGATATTGGAGAAAAATACTGCTACACTTCCATCCAAACATTCATCGGTGATTTTCCTTTGAATTATGTGCAAAATTTGCCAGTAATTGCTTCCAAAAGTGAAGAAGAATTTGATTTTTCTCTCTCTAATGTTGCTGCTGGTTTGAAAATATGTAATACCTTGGATATTTTGGAATAAATATTAGATTACTATAGTGACCCATTCACTCCCCTTGATCTATATCTTCCAGCAAATTCCTGTAGGATTGCATGCACCAAAATTCAGAATTTTGAAGAAGAAGAAAATTGTGCATCCACCATGTCGGTTGACCATACTTTTAGATCTGATATGAAACTTATTGGATATTATATGATATTATTTGGATATTATATTATATTTCTTGGTTCAAAATTTTAGGTTCATAAACATTCAGTACTGCTTGTAGTTGTTCTCATCAATTTTGTGAAGAAACAAGTATCGTAAGTCTCCTTCATAACTGCTGCTGGGGATTTGATTTCATTTCATAGTTCTGGATCTGATATGAACCCATTTATATATGATATTATGTGGTTCAAATTTTAAAATCCAAGAGCCTTCATTCATGCTTGTAGCTTCTCTCACTAATTCCAGTGTGAAAAATCAAGTACCACAATTTCTCTTCAAAACTGCTGCTGGGGATTTGGTGTTAGTTTCCTATTATGAGGTTGCTGATATTTTATTTTTTGAATCATTGTATATTTTTGAATCTATATCATAAAATTTATCTCAAACATTCTCTCTCCATAGTCGTAGTGCTTCTCTACCATTGATCACATGCTCATCTCCTCACAGAACTAGTAAAGAGGAAGACATTCTGCATCCGCATGAACACTTGCTCCTAACACTTGGGGCTGATTTTACCACTCATGGTTTGTTGTTCATGACTGAAAAATATCAGTTTATTGAGTGTTCCTTACATGGTTTGAATCCTCAATAAAAAGTTTCTCACTTATTAGTTGATTTCAGTTGCACTACATGGGTCCAGTCTTCATCCAACAACTGTCTATATTTCTGATTTAGTTGAGGATATCATTATTCTTCCAAAGAGGAAGATTCAACTAGACATAATGATGGATAGGTTCACATTCCAGGACCTAGGATACCTATGCACAGAAGAACTAGATTGATCCTGATTCTACCTGCCTGATTAGAGGGGGGATTTTTTTTCATGTGGTTTTTTCCCCAACTCCTTGTATTGAGCAGTTGCTTTACTTTACTTGATGTAATGGGTGACCTATGGTGTTAGTTACCAGGGCCTAGAGATTTTCCAATTTAACATTCAGCGGGGGTGTTAGGATTATTAATCCTCCCTTGTCCAACATGGTCATATCTCTAAATCAGTATTCATGTCTAAATCGGGAGTCCATCCAGTCTATTTTTAGTCACTAGCACCATTGGGTACACTTGGCCTAATTAGGGCACATGTTCTAGTTACTAAAGTGTGGGTAACACTATTTGAGGCCTAGTTCCATTTATTGCACTTGCATGCATTAGCTTAGGAGACTCCTAGATCAATCCTTAAAATTTAGGAGCCACTGGGAGTGCTGATACCAACCTTCATCAGTTGAGTTCAGTTAGTGACTAGTCAGGCTGAGTTAGGAGTCAGTTACATTCAATTCTATCCCTCTACATTTAGTTAGTGCTATGTTTTCATGGCTGCATGAAGGAGAGGCGCATTTCTTACCTACCACAGTCAGTTAGCCCTAGTTAACACTAAATTAGACACTTGAGTTGTGTTTTAGAACTCTAATAAACTCTGATAATGGTTTATACAAGGTCAGTTAACTATTGAGTCCTCCGAAAATGATTTAGACAAGGTCTTAGTTACCTAAAATAAAGTAGAGTCTAATCATTTCAAATTTCCTCATGTGGATTGGAATTGCATGTGGCTATTTAGCCATTGTATTACATTGTAATTATTCATCTAATTACTCTTTGATTAATGAAAAACATTCACAGTTGCAAGCCATTTTTGCACTTTTTCATTCTTCAATAACTGAGTAAATTGTGTGATCTATCTTGTGAATTGTGTGTTTTCCCATAGATATATGTGCTCAATTTAATATGGTATCAGAGCCTCAACGGACAAGACACTTCTCCTCCCTAGATTTCATATTGGATAACTTTTGAGCAAAATTGCTCCTTCCAGCTTTGCACTAGAAGCAGAAGGTTTACATCTTAATACCCCAAGTTAAGGAATTTTTGATCAAGCTTGATTGATCAACTATGCTGGGTGTGATGAAAACCTAAAATGTGTAGGCTGTCCAAGCTTACGGTGATTTTTTGTTTTTGCAGGTACAACTTTGAAATGAATTCATCAGTTCCTCTTCTCACCTAATCCACAAACTATTTTGAATGGAAGGTGAAGATTGTTGGATTTTTTAATAGACAAGATCTCTATTTGGTGTTTGAAGGACTTGATAGAGTCTTTTGAGAGTGAAAATTTTTGGCTGAATAAATGTGATGCATCTTTTGGAACAATAGCACTATGTCTTTCTCCTAGCTTGCGCTACCTCAGTAGATCTATTGAAGACCCAAAGGAACTCTAGACAAGATTGGACAGAACCTTTGGAATGATTGATGAGGATGATAATATAAATTTGGAGAGAACATACAGCACCATAAGCATTCTTGATCCAAAATTATTGGCCTCCACTCTCTCTGATGAATTTGTTCAAGATGAAGAAGAAGCAGAAGCTTCTACATAGTCAATTCGAATTGAAGACAGTCTCCTTGCAGTGACTCCTTCTCCTAATGCTCTGAAAGTTTATGAGATATCTGATATCTCATACACTCATATGGCTGAAATAGAATAATACATTTCAATCTCTGATATTGAATAAAAATACTGCTGCACTTCCATGCAAACATTCACTCGTGATTTTCCTTTGAATTCTGTGCAAAATTTGCCATTAATTGCTTCCAAAGGTGAAGAAGAATTTGATTTTTCTCTCTCTAATGTTTATGCTGGTGTGAAAATATGTAATACCTTTGATATTTTGGAATAAATATCAGATTACCATAGTGATCCATTCGCTCCCCTTGATCTAGATATTCCACCAAATTCATGCAGGATTGCATCCACAAAAATTCAGAAGTTTGAAGAAGAAGAAAATTGTGCATCCACCGTCTCGGTTGACCATACTTTTGGATCTGGTTTGAACCTTATTGGATCTGATATGATATTATTTGGATCTGATCTGATGTTTCTTGTTTCAAAATTTCAGATTCATAAACCTTCAGTACTGCTTGTAGTTGTTCTCATCAATTTTGTGAAGAAACAAGTACCACAAGTCTCCTTCAAAACTGCTGCTAGGGATTTGATTTCATTTCAAAGTTTTGGATATGATATGAAACCATTTATATATGATTTAATTTATGATATGATATTATTTGGTTCAAATTTTAAAATCCAAGAGCCTTCATTCATGCTTGTAGCTTCTCTCACCAATTCTGGTGTGAAAAATCAAGTACCGCAATTTCTCTTCAAAACTGTTGCTGGGGATTTGGTGTTAGTTTCCTCTTATGAGGTTGCTGATATTTTATTTTGTAAATCATTATATATTTTTGAATCTATATCAGACTATGGATCCAAGCATCCACTCTCCACATTCCTAGTGCTTCTCTACCATTGATCACATGCTCATCTCCTCACAAAACTAGTAAAGAGGAAGACATTCTCCATCTACCTGAACACTTTCTCCTAACACTTGGGGATGATTTTACCAGTCATGGTTTTCTGTTGATGGCTACAAAATATTATTTTCTTGAGTGTTTCTCACATGGTTTGAATCCTCAATAACCTTTTCTCACTTATCAATTGATTTCAGTTGCTCTACATGGGTCTAGTCTTCATCCAGCAACTGTCTATATTTCTGATTTAGTTGAGCATATCATTATTCTTCCAAAGAGGAACATTTGTCCAGACATAATGATGTATAGGTTCACATTCCAAGCCCCAAGATACCTATGCATAGAATAACCATATTGATCCTGATTCTACCTGCTTAATTAGAGGGGAAATGTTTTCCCATGTAGTTTTTTCCCCAGCTCCTTGTTTTGAGCAGTTACTTTACTTTACTTGATGTAATGGGTGACCTATGGTCTTAATTACTAGGGCCCATAGATTTTCCAAGTTAGAATTCAAGGGGGGTGTTAGGATTATTAATCCTCCCTTGTCCAATTTGGTCATATGTCTAAATCAGAAGTCATGTCTAAATCGGGAGTCCATCCAGCCTATTTTTAGTCATTAGCACCATTGGGTCCACTTGGCCTAATTGGGGCACATGCTCTAGTTACTAAAGTGTGGGGAATATTAATTGATGCCTAATTCCACTGATTTCACTTTCATGCATCAGTTTAGGAGCCTCCTAGATCAATCCCTACAATTTAGGAGCCACTGGGAGTGTTGATACCAACCTTCATTACTTGAGTTCAGTTAGTGACTAGTCATGCTGAGTTAGGAGTTAGATAAATTCAGTTCTATCCCTATACATTCATTTAGTGCTAGGTTTTCTTGGATTCATGCATGAGAGGTGCATTTCTCACCTACCACAGTCAGTTAGCCTCAGTTAACACTGAATTAGAGACTTGAGTTGTGTTTTAGAACTCCGATGAACTCTGATAATGGTTTAGACAAGGCCAGTTAACTATTGAGTCCTCAGATAATGATTTATATTAGGTCTTATTTACCTACAGTCAAGTAGAGTCTAATCAATTCGAATTGCCTTATGTGGATTCGAATTGAATGTGGCTATTTAGCCATTGTATTACATTGTAATTATTCATCTAATTACTCTTTGATTAATTAAAAGAATTCACAGTTGCAAGCCATTTTTGCACTGTTTCATGCTTCAATAACTAAGTAAATTGTGTGATATATCTTGTGAATTGTGTGTTTGTCCATAGATGTATGTGCTCAATTTAATAATTTTCAATGACCGACCTAGGATTGTTGAAACAATTTCTTGGATTGGATATTGAGAAATATGATGCAAGTATCAAGGTCATCCAATCAAAGTATTCTTCGGACCTATTACATAAGTTCAAAATGTCTGAATTTAAATTTTATAAGTGTCCCTTCCTTTTAGGAGTAAAACTAGGTGATTTTGGTTCATCTCCATTGGTGGACAGCTCATTGTATATACAACTAGCTAGGAGCTTGTTGTATCTCACACTCTATCCACCTAATTCAGATTATGTAGTGGGTGTTGTTGCAAGAAATATGTAATATACTCATGGTATACATTGGAAGGATACTAAATGGATCTTGCATTATGTGCAAGGAACCAAACATTTCATGATACACTATACAACTACTTCTCCACTAGAACCGGTTGGATTTACTGATTGTTATTGGGTTGGAGATAGGACTGACAAAAACTACACTTCAATTTATGTTTTCATGCTTTCACATGGTCCTATTTTTTGGTCAAGTAAGAAACACCGCAATATTTCCTTATCTTCACCTAAGGTCGAGTATAGAGGAGCATTGAATGTAACTACACAATGTGTGTGGTTGTAAGGCATTATTGGAGAACTTGGTTGTTCATTTGATTCATTCATTGTCATTTAGTGTGACAATCAAAGTGAAATCTAGATATCCACAGATCCAGTACAGATATATAAGACCAATCACATTGAGATACACATGCACTACATCGAAAGCTTGGTGCATGACCAAGTGATATCATTGTAGTATTGCCCATTTGATAAGCAAATTGCTGACATATTCACCAAGAGATTCACTAAGAAGACCTTCATCTACCTTAGCTCACTCCTTGGGATAGGTGACACATGGTGATAACTGATATTCACTTCATATTTTGCTTCATGTCCATTTTTTAGGGGAGGTTTTACTCCCATGAGGTTTTCCTGCTTACCTTGGTTATATGGACTAATAAAATTTGTAAGAGGTGACATGAGCCTTAGTTTCCAAGGTATAATTTTGATTTGGCTACACTAACTCAGGATTAAGGGGGGGTTTTATAACATTATACCACCTAGGACCATAGTCTCATTCCTTTTTACCTATGCTAGATGGTCCATACCATGGTCTATGATGTTTACTTAACGTTGTTGGGGGTTTTTGGATCATTAATGACCACCAATGCCCTAATTTTTGTCAAAAGGGAGACAAGGTGCCTCATTTATGATCACTTGGTACCTAGGGGCACTTCCATTCCTTAATTAGTAGGCCTAGTTTTGACGAGGTGAACTCATGCATTATATTTGGGTGGTTTTACCTCTTTTGGTCTTCTTGGACTTCCTAGAGCCACTCCCATGCCACCATTAACTCCACCACATTTAAGCCACCTTCATTTATGGCTACTGATGCCATCCCAATGTTCACATCATACATTAGTGACCATTTGAGATGGTTTGAGAGCTTATTGGTCAACCTAGGGGGGTTTTTAGGTCCAATGTAATCTTGCCACATGTATTCCATTTGAATACCTCCAAAGGCTAGCGATTTTCTCCTATTATAATATAAAAATGATCCACACATTTTTACATGTTCAAATGTAATCAAAACTTCAGTTATTATAATCATTTGATTGTGTCATTATGCCTCTTTTACACTATTTTGTACCTACCTTGTCAAATTCTTGCATTGTGAGGATTCTCTTATATTGTATATCTTGTTGTGAATCCAAATTTTATACTCCTGAAAGAAATAATTGAAGAAAATAACCAAACAATGGATCCAACTAAGGACAATTCCCTAAAATTTCACAAGTGACAAAGTCAAATTAATACCCCCTTCAAAGATCAAACTCGAGTCTCTTAAAATCCCACTAGGTTCGACTCAATCCTAGAATGTATTCTACTATAATAGGGACCATAACAATTGGAAACCCTTATCAACTTATACAAGCCTCGGATCTTCCCTTCCAACACAATTTATGCACATGTAATAAAGGGTTTAAAATCAACTACTAAAGGGTTCCAAACAACAGGTAACCCCTCATAGTGCCCCTCAACATATATAAAACAACATTCCCATCCTAGGAATTTTTTAGAAAGATTCCATCGAATTTAGAGGAAATACACATCATCTCCTTAATTAACAAAATATTCGACTTAATTAAATCAAAGAGTCTCTTAAGGGAAGTAGATTTAGGAGCGGTCCCTAGACCTTGAATTTTAAAAGAAGTCAAAATCATTTTAAACCAGACCCGAAGGGATTGGAATCTCTAAGAGCCCTTTGATCAACAACATCACCACTAAGGGGAGGAAGTGTAATTGAACCTTTAAGATGTGCAGAAACGGGGATATCATCCTTACTTAAATCCCCACATCCCTTAGATCCATATCCACCTTATTCAATTTATCCTTCTTCACCTCTTTTTCTGGATTGTTACATTTTGAAAACAAATGGAGAAGATAATTGTTACCTCATATTTTGACGATTGTTTATCGGACAAAATAGATAGAATATTTTTAATAAGTATATCTTTATAAGATGGTGTATGGACCAAAATCACAAGAGAATCAACATCTCAACCATAACCTTTAAAAAATCACCTCCTCAAATTAATTCCATCCCTTTTGAGCATCTAGAAAGAGACATAGGATTTGGGTGAAGAACATGATTTCCCCTAGAACCAACATCCCCAAACAAAGAATCCAATCAAAGAATCCAACCCCTTAGGATCACTAAGAGGTAACAAAATTGTCAATTGAGAAGACAAAGTTTTTTCCACCAAAACATCACTATTTTGACTCCCCATCCATAGAGAAGTCAAATTCAAAGAGACCTCCTCACTAGAAGGCACAACCAAAGAACATCGGAAGATAGAGGTCTTCGGAGGAACCTTTAAAAGAGACAAATCATCTCTTTTCCCTCAAAATTAGTCAACCCCATATCCAAAAATGGGCCAAAGGATAATAATGAACTAGAAGAGGGGGGGGGGGGACTAGAATTATACTAATCTTAGGAGGACTACCAGGAACCCCAATATTAGGTGAAGGTAAATTATTTTTTTCCTCGGCCTCTTTTATAAAATTAAGCTCCTCACATAAAGAGTACTATGAAAAGCAAAGAAAATAAATTTTATGTTACCTAAGAAAGATGCAGAAGATTTTTCAGGCATTTCAAGAGGGGACCCATAAGTTTCCAAAACATCAACATCCTCTTCACAACTCCTATGAAAATAATTCTTATACCATAACTACAATGGAAACCCAAGAAGCAACATCCACAATTTTTTCCTAACCACATTCTGTTTTTGTGGATTGAACATCAAATTCCATCTTCTTAGGATCAAAGAGCCCTATTGATCACCCCAAGGTTATCTAATACTTTTGAAGTATACTCATCTATGAGAAAATGAAAACACATCCAACCATTCACCAATAAATTGAACGCTGGATAATGATCCAACAATGGTTTCCATATTTCGTTCATCCACTTCAAAATCTCAGTTATATTTAGAAAAATATACTCATGCCTCCCCACCAAATTCCTTGAGGACAAGCTTTCAACCTTGTCCATATTAATATCCTCTGCCAAAACCAAATGTGTTCTACCATATTTACCTTAAAGGATTTCAAATCTCTCTTAGCTCTAGATGGACAATTGTTGGGATCCTAAAACTGTCTCTTTCTTTCACTATATTTCACCATTTTGGCATCACATTAAACCATAATCTAATACATTTACCTTTAAAAGCCTATTTTTTACTTTAATCTATTAATTAAAAGAAATGAAAGTAAAAGATCCTTAAATTATTATTTGTAATGTATTATGTGTGGTTTTGTTGATAATAAACTAGTTCTTGTATTAAGTGATTTATGATCTTAGGCTTGTGATCACATTCACTCTCTTTGTGGAAATTCACTCTTGGTATTTCAACACTTATTTATGTACCCAATTTTGTATTTGTTGAAATTGCAGCAATTAAGATAAAAATATTACAAACTCTAAATATATCTTTTAATTTTTTGGTTGTCCCTCAAAATATATGCTTAGTTTGACCTCCCAAACAAAACACAACATTATAAATAACATAAATAAAAATTAAAAAATAAATTTAATTGTATCTATTTTGATTGTATCCTTCTGAATGTACATATATAATAAATTATTTTTGAGCAATTATTAAATATAAACGATGTTGTTATGAAATCTGCTCCTAATTCTTTGTTTTTATGTATATGAAACTATTCATTCTACATAATGTGAATATATATTAATGCATATAAAATAGTTTTATATAATATATATTAATGTATATAAAATAGTTTTATATAATAATCTCATTTGTATACATTTGAAGAATTTGAATTTAGATTTTATGACTAAAGTTTATGTTTTTGTTTTGTCTTTATTGGAAGTGTGGAGATATTATAAGAAAATCATATAAAAAAGAATTAAGTGAGTTGTAGGTTAGCAAGTGGCAATATCACATCCTTCCGCATTCAATGACATTATTAGCATCTATGGTCAATTATCTTTACCTAGCACAGTGAAGAAAACACAAGCATCTAGTTATTCAAAACTATGAAATGACTCATTAAGTTTAGGAGTAAGCTATCTATCCGACCATTTGCACTGGGGCCCACCTGACGATGTTTGGTGATATCTTACTCTGTTACCTTTCCGTGAGACCAAAAACAACCAATTCCAATACCTATTTTCACACCAACTGCGCTCTCGAATTCATCTATCCGTAAATTTAGCCATGGAAATTCTTGTTTTTTAAGTGCAAGTTTAAAATTGTAAGTTTTGATTGGTTTTTTTATGAAAATTGCAAATGTATGTTTAGAACTTTATAATTTTAGTCAACTCCATAAATATAACTGGAAATATCTAAAACTTGGAACGTTTTCATTGTAACAAATAATTAACTCCTTTATTTGTTTTATGGAACCCCATCTAGGTTTAAACCTTGGATTCTTTATCCTTCATGATTAGGGAGGTTAAAGTTTTAAACTAGCATACACACAGAACATTGGTGTTATCAAATCCATAACAATTGAAATTCAAATTACAAGTTTTTAGAACACAATTTCATATTAGGTTTAGATTGGTTTAGTCTGTAGATTTAATTTGATTTGGTAAATTAGTATTTTTCATTATTGCATTATCCCTGAGTGTAATAATAATTTGTTATAGAATTGATCTGCAATAAAAATGCAAGAAAAGAAGCTGTTGTTCTTGGTCTTACTGTCACGAAAAGATAACAGAGTAATCTATCACCAGACGGAGTCAAGTGGGCCCTGATGCAAATGGTTAGGTAGATAGCTTACTCCTTACGTTCATGGCATGAGTCATCATACTTTCATTTACAAATTCCATCGAGGTACCAAACAAAGGGGGTCAATTTTCTATTATTAGGAAGTTCGTTAAGAAGAATCCAAGGAATGGATAAGTCTCCAAGGAATGGATACGAATCCAGGAAATGGATGTCTCTATATGTAAACATAGTTAGAAAAAGAGAGGAAAGTGGCATATAATATTAATAAATTGTTGTTACATTTCTACATTTGTGACCTTTGCAATTTTTATGAGCATATTTTCTGCGTTGCGATGGAATCGCTCCTACACTAACTCTGACAGCTTCAATTCACAACTTGATTCTTGTTTAATATTTAGGGTCATGATTTTCTATGGTAAGGCCTCATCATATGAAATCATGTAGCCATTTTATTTTTACGTTGGTACATTTTTTTTTGAGATTTGGAGTGGACTACCGTCTATGTTTTTTCATCTACAAATAAGGATGAGACAAATGTAATGTTAAGATTGATTTTATGGTAGTAGTTTAAAATTTTAAATAAACAATTATAAAAAATAAGTGGGAGTGATGCATGATAACTCATAATTGATGAAGAAATAGCCAATAATTCATGGTAGATAATTAGAAGAATGTGAGATAAACAAAAGAAAAAAAATGATAGTTGATAAATGGATAACAAGAAGAATGTTTATGATAGCAGATAGGTAGACATAGATAACTCAAAGTTAAACAAGTTTAACAAGAAGAATATAAGTAATAAACAAAAATTCCAAAGTGTCTTTTATTCCATCACTATCTCTCAACTATTGGATCTTTATCGACATGATCCAAACACAAACTATGTGAGTGTGCTAGTTGTTAGAATAAATTTAAATTTGTTTTTGCTAACATTTATTCCAACTTTAAGTTTATTTTTATTCATATTCTTGTTTCAGTAAGTTAAAATTCAATTCCACAATGGATTTATAAAGTTAGTAGATCACCTCCTCCAATTGATCTTCCCCGAAGCTTGTTTAAAACATTGTCACGTTAATACAATCTGTTTTTATCCTCGTACAACTTATCTGTGGGTTCAATTTCCATTATAACTTGATCTCCAATCCAACTCATTTCCAATTTCATCCATCCCTTACACCTTCACTATTGGAGATAATATGTAGTATACTTCACATATATCACTCTTCACTATTTTTAGCACTTGTTTTTCAGTAATAAAACATCTCATATAAAATTTTTATAACAAGCAATTGCCCTAAGGAGGTGCAATAATATGCCGATGAGGTGTTTTTTAGAGGGTACATAAAACATAACATTAAAATGAGGTAGAGCAAGATTGCAATTAATACCACAACAAAATGGAACACTTCAATTTACCAAAAGATAGAGAATAGTCCAACTCATAATAGATTACTACACAATAGCAAATAGGGCTTTCCAATTAACATCACATTATACACCAAACATGCGATGGCATGGGAGAAATTTATCTCATGAAGAAAAGACTCCAATTTGTTGTTATAACTATAAATAATACACCACATGTTTTATAAGAACACATGTGAAAACGGACAATTCCATCTTATATGCCCGTGGAGTCCGTCTACCCAAAACTACTTAGTGCCAGTTGGACAAAAATTAAAAGAAAGCTATCTATCACCTTCATTTTGGGGTTTAATAGGTTAACCTTTATTGCGACTCGGATGACAAGCAACATGTGAAGGAGAGTCCATTGGATAAAGAGAAGAACTATCTGAAGTGAGGGTACACTACTGGAGGAGTAGAAGAAACCATGGTGCGAAGAGAGCCCACTGGAGAAGTGGAATAAACTACTTTGGTGTGGGGAAGAAATGGTCGGAGAATCTAAATAAACCATGGGCTTTAAGAAATCTAAACAGAGCAGACGGAGAGGCTAAAGGACACAAGTCAACAAAGCAAAAGGACACATGTGGAATTTGAGTTAGAGGAAGGGAGGATGAATTCTAGGTTGGTCTCAACAAACACCACAGGGTTAAACATGGTTGTCATGGCCCACTCCAAGATAATAAAGAAGCCTAGGAGTCAAGAAAAAGTAGAAGTTACCATGGTGGTTAATAAGAAGAAAGCTCATAAAGAAAAAGAGCAGCAAACAAGTCTACGGTAGAAAGAGGAGTAGATATGTTTCTATCTCTTGCGCAGTTGCCACATACAAATGGAGGAGTGAAAGATAGATGTAAATATTTGAAACCCTTCTCAAAAAGTCCCTTAGGTAATCCTTAAGTTGTAGGGTAGTTACTAATAAAATAAAATAAATATTAAGTTGATTTAGAATAGGGTACGAAAGGTCATATGGTTAGTCCTAACACTAAATTTGACGTATGATCAAGGGTTTAAGACATACATATATAGGCATGTGAAAGGCATAAGAAAGAATGATTCAAATAGGCAAAGCCTGTTAGGAGAAGATAACCACAGGGATGTTCAAGCCAAAAGGAAGACAAGAAAAAATGATAGTATAGCTATGTAGTATCCATGAGGAAGCACCCCACAAATAGGCTACAAACATTGTGTTGTACTTCAAGTTAAGGGAACCGACTAACAAAACGAAGAAAAGAGAATAGTTATGGGTCAGCAAAGGGCTTTACTATATTCTTTCTCTTAAGGTATGTATACATTTTTTCCGTGGCATCACTGTATGACAAGAAAATCCAAACTGAATATGTGATATGTTGGTACTTGCATAAGTAAAAGTTATTTCCAAAATGTATATATTTATGAATTAATTGATCTACTTCATACTTATGTTTTAGTTGTTTTACTTAAAACAAGAAATCTTAACACACTTCAAAATCAGGTACACAAGGCAATTTTTTTTTTCTCAAAACAGGATACTTACTCTAAGTCAATGCAGAGATAATAAATGGACATTGCATAAGTAATCATTAAAATTAATTTAAGTACTACATATTCTAGTAAATGTATGCTAAAAAAATAGAAGAAGAGCATAGATCTTGTATGTTAGTTGTTTTGTAGATGTAAACATATTTGTTTACATGTAATTATATTTAATTTGACAATAAGTATTTCTTAAGATACCATGAAAATAAGAGACCTTCAAATGACCCTCTTCCAACAAGAAAAAGCTACTTAAGGGAATACATTTTATGTGTAAAAAGGTTAATGTCAAACCAACAAAGAAACTTATGACTGCTATGTTTGGTTGTCTCCTTTAGAAAAGTAGAAAACAAGGACTACCTCTTTCTAAAACCAAGAAAAGAAAACTATAACCTATTTATGAAGAACAAATTATGATTGTTTTTTAATCCATGAGTAAAAGACTAATCGGGTTCGTTGATAGCTTCAAAGAAGGGAACATGTTTTTGCATGTGCATTTTTTTTTTTTGCTTAATGATATTATAAACCATCTTTGAGGGTTGTCAGATATAGAGAGTGATGATAAGATGGTCACGTGGAATGTGTATCAATGGATTATCAAGTTCAATGTAGGAAAGAGGCATGCTCATGAGGTGGTCAAATGCAATGTTGATCAATGGAGTATCGGAAGTGCTGAAGGGAGTGATGTGAAGGGTATGGTTTTTGCGGCTCATTCAAGGTAGTCGGCCAACGAAATCCTTCGAAAACCAATATATCGGCAAGAAATTCTAAGAAACCCTTTGTAAAACCTGACTGTGTTTGCACCCAAATTTTGACAGCCTCAAATGGGCATAGAGCTATGTCGGCAATAAAATCTACAGAATCAGATCCTGTAAGATATATTAAGTTCTGATTCTCTCTTATGTTTGTGTGTCCCAGTATACCCAAATAAGATAGCTTGAATAATTCATAGAATCCAAACTTGAAGGCACCTTGAGAAATGTACCCCAAGAGAGTAGGCAACCATCGCATGAATAAGGCCCCGATGCCATGTTTATTCATTAACTTACCAAATCCTTCCCTAATGCTCCTATACTTCGATGGATTTGTGTGCGACAACAAAACTAATATGAAAAAGAGAAGTAATTTAACCAACAGTAGTCTGATTTCTCAGAAGGTGATTCTTTAAAATTCATTTTAAGTAGTGTTTGATAAGCTCAATAGGTTTAAAGAAAATCTCAATACAAACTTTTAGTAATTCACAAATAAAGTGTGGGAACAAGCTTTCACTCCTACCAGATAACCTTTTCTCAAAATTGTTTTCAAAGCTACTAAGATGGACTGACCAAGCAGGACCAGAGTAAAAATATGTAATAACCCAAAAATTCATAAAAATTTAAAATTTTTCATGTAACATAAAATGTTCAAGGATGTCGTTGTCTATGAACCAATAACTACTAGAGGTTACTCAAACATTAGTAATTACAATTGAGCGTTGTAATTCTTTAGTTCTATATAATTATTTGCTTATCTTGAAGTACCGTGTTATGGATGTTAAATTCAGTAGTTTATGTTTAAAAAGGCAGGAAGGAAAACTAAATTTGAATCTGATGCTAAGTGTTTTATTATTGTCTTATGTCAAGTAGGAAAGAACCTTAGATGAGATCGGGGCTTACTTATCTTACAGCTAATGCAGTGAAGTGATGCTTCTTTTACATGTTCTAAATAGGTAAGCAATTTTGTTACCAGTAAATTCTAGATCGAGAATAACACTCAACTAGCATAGGATAAAATGCTAGTTAAATTGTTTATTTTGCAACTTGTCCCCGTAAAAGGTATTGTTGGTATTTCTATTGTTAGAAATATGCATGAATGTTGTAATAACATTATTGTAAAAGAATAGGTTTAGTGTAGTTATGTTTACTGCCACAGTACTTATTCCATTAATCATCCTCCTTGTGTTTTCAGTTATAGACTTGTGTTTCATATTTAGATGGTGTATATTAAAGACAGTTCTACTTCTGCCATTAAGAGCATAGTGGCTTAAGAAGTCTATAAACTAGAAGATATGTTAAACATATTTGCGACCAAAACTACATATTTATCATCAGTGTTTGGTATAAAGTACTGTTTATATTTGTTTGAGTTCTTTCTAAGCTATAAATATTCTATGTTAGTGATTCTTATTAATCAAGCATTTGTACTTAATTTTCTTGTATATAAAATCTCCTTTTATATGACTTATCAATTACAATGCATACATTGTAAATTTTAAATTTATTATTATACTAATCCTAACTCCAGGATTCCTATGGTTAGGCATTTCCATGTAAAGTTGGTTCATCTTCCTTTGATTTGTATATTAACAATACTAATAGTAGACATTAAGTAAAATGAGGAGATCTTAGATATGCAAAGGTTATAGTTAAATTATGCATAAAACCCTAGTGAAATGTGAATATCTCTTAACCGCAAAGTCTTTGGTTTATAGAAGAAAAATAAAACGAGGATAATGATACAAGTAATAATATCCTAAGTTTTTGACTTGTGAACAAATGATTGTGCAGATTAGCATGAAATTTCCAAACTATAGCATAAAACCCATAATTTGCAAATGATTTCGAGGGACACGTGGTTGGTGGTCGATGATTAGGTTTTGTGTTGACTTTGCAGGCAAGAAAAGGTTTGTCCTAACCCTAAATTTCCATTTTGTTTATATTCATTGTGGGTTGGTCGAGTTGTGAGCTCATGGCCACCAGGCTTGTTGTCAATCCTCCAATGAATTTTTTACACAGGCCTTCCATAAGCCATATCGAGCATTTTTGCAAGTCTAAACTTCAAGTTTCTGTGCAATATTAAGTGATCACGGTGATTACAGCTATTGTCGGGTGGTTTGACCATCGAAAAGAAATATTGCAGGTTGGGCTGTCTTCGCCATTGTTTTTCTGAGTGAATTTTGGTACTCTATGAGTGCTTAAGACCGTAACCAGTGTGAAGGGGGTTGTTGGAAGAGTGAATTGGATTCTTTGTTTTATTGTTTTCTTCCTCCCGTAGGTTTGGTACTTGCCTCGTTGTGGCCTGGAACTTCATTTCCGAACACTGCAAATTGCATTCTTTTTTTTTGGAAGAGCATCATTTCAGCTCGTGGACAAAATAAGGAAGCTAGGGTTAGCTTGCGACTTCCAACAGCTGCTACGCTCCTTCTTGGTAAAAAAAAATGAATTATTTAAAACTCTTCTGCACAATATTAAGATTGTAATTTGTGAAACAAAATTGTATAAATAACAATTATGGTTTTGATTTCATGCAGGATATCCAATGTTGGCTCGACTTTGTAAAAATCCACCAACAGAGCTTCTGTGAAGGCATTCAAACCGATAAGCCTTGGTTTCACTTGAGGTACTCCTGCAAGAGTTGTATGGTGTTTTTAGGAGAGTTTTTCCGTGTGAAAGATGGTTCTGGTTCGACCGTGGCTTTTATATACTCTGTTTGTTCTTTTGTTTTTATTTTTATTTAAAAATCCCTAGTGGCTATTTTATAAGGGAAGAATTCGGGCTCTCTCAACTGAGACTTAAGAAATTATTTTTGAGCCTTTTCAACCATGGTTAACTTATAAAAGTGTTGTTTGGAACTGGCTTTAAGCCATGAATATTACTGTCAGGCCATTGGTTCATTGAATGTGGATTTGTTTAGGGTTTTTTTTTAAAGAAAAACTTAATGGTTATTCTTACAACACTTCTCTTTTTGAAAGGGGATTTCGCAGCTAAAAACATATGTTTGGTTTTGATGAAAACTTTGTTTATATGTAGATAATTTTATTTAGGTTTTTAAACCTCGGATCGAGTAGTAAAGGCCGTAGGCTGAGACTATATCTATTTAGTTTAGTTTTAATATTAAAGGATTTTCATATCTTAAGGATGAATTAGCAGTATCTCTATTTGGTTTAAATTTATTTATATTCTATTTATTTTAGCTACTTTTATTGTTATTTACTTTTAGATGGTTAGGGTTAAATAAATCATTAAATTTTTTTTGTTTCTTATTTAAAGAAATAAGATTTGAAGACCTTTGACAAGGGAATAATTTGATAGTAGCATAATTAATAATACAACAATGAATTATGTAAATAGGATAAAGAAATGATATTATTGAAATAAATGCATTTCTTTTTAATAATTTCTAGAATATATTGCTAAGTTTTGATATTATAAATTTTGAATTCAATCTGTTATGAAAAAACAAATCTTTTGTAAACCCTAATTCTTCTTAAAGGGTTACATAGCTAGTATTTTTGTTTCAGTAAATCTGCTTTACATTTTCTCATAAGTGAGCTAAATGGGTAAATATTTAAAATAGTTTACTATTTTGCTAAGTAAATCTAGATAATTTACTGTTTTTGATATTATCTATTTAAGATTACATACTAGGTTTATAAAATGTAATTTTGTTGGTTTTTACTATGTAAAATATTACACATAACACTGTGTATTATTTAGGCTTTCTCTTCTATCTTTATTTAGTTTATTTAAATACTTAAGTAAATATTACAAATACAACTAAAGTTTTATAAACAATTTATACAAAATCCTCTAGAAAATAACCATTTACATCTCCATTCATATTTTATTGAATCCACTGTTTAAAAATAAATAAAGCTACTATACTATAGTACTGCCTTGCAAAAGGTGTGGAAAAATACATTTTAGGTATTTTATTTATTTATCAATCAATTCAGAAATTTCTCTACTAATTTACCCTAATCTAGCTAGTTACTAACTTTCAGAGCATATATAATTCTCCTATTTATCCTAACATAAATAAAACGGAAATATACTATATTATTGAAAACTCTTAAACTTTCCAGATACAGTAAATAATTAAAATGACTGAGATAAGCAAAACCTGGTAGTATAGATGAGTTGATAACAACTTAAGGAAGTTGTTCCTCCCAACCAACTCCTCGAGAAGAGCTGGACTGCAATTCTCAATACCCCTAAACTTGTCTCCTGGTCCACCTGGTATAAGTACTGGGTGAGAGATGCAGTCTAGAAATCCTATGTAACTCCTCTGAGTATTCAACAGTAACTCAGTTCTGCTTATAGCAGTATGAACTCAGTTGAGAATAGTTGCACTAGTTCAGGTGTTCAGTACTTGTCCACTCAAACCTACTTCATCATGTCCCCTCCATCGAATTCTCATGTGCACTTCATTCACTCAGAATGATAAAAAATCTAGAATGAGCAACCTCAGCTGTCTTCAATGGGAAGTTTTATTAGCATGCCTAGGTCTTTTGGGTTAGTTTTAACTTAATGAGCCACCTGCTCCTGGTCCACTTCCTTGGGGAATAATGACCACAAAAATATGGTAGTTTCCACCTGCAATAGCTAGAAGTAGTTTGAGGATGCTGCCACATGTCAATCTGCTCTCAACCCAGCCTCCTCCACCAAGTGACTAGTAAAACACTCATTTAACAACTTCCATAAACTGTTGTCTCATCTTCCATTTATTTATTAATAAAATATTCTGCAATACATTAAATTATCCTTGACCCCACTTGGTCATTAATTACAAAATTTAACATAAAATATAACATAATGTTCCTGAAAAACATAAAATTGTTTTACAAGTTGGGGCATGTGACATAATACATGCATGTTTCATTTGAGGAGATCAAGGGGAGTGAGGCCAGTATGCATGATCGCATAGCTAAAAACACCTCATAATATACAAGCTGCAGAGAAATCAAATGGATTCATTTTGTCATGGAGATTCTTCTTTAGTTTTCAAGAAAAACAATAACCAAATTGTTATTTAGTATGAAAAATCATAAAAGTGAATTTCAAAGTACATAGAGTATTTACATGGAATTCATAGTCTAGTTTTGTCCTATTCAAATAGGAAGCAACCCCCAAACATACTACATGCAACCTTTATTAGTTCAAGCCAAGGTCAAGAAATGTGGAAAGGAGTGAAGCACAACTTATGAATGTTTTGACCTCACTAGAGTGGAGAGTGTTTGCGTATTCCCTCAAAATATGGGGCATCACATGACCTAGCTAAAAAAGTTAAAAATAAAATTCAAATAGGACAAGAAGGCCACGTTTCAAGTCTGGCAACTGTGAGGAGGTAACAACTTTGTATGGGAAGCTAAAGGAGGGTATGGCCTCAGCCAAAGGCTAGAAAATGGAGGTCACAACAACCATGTACCATCCCTTGGATTGATCACATAGGTCACGGCCCAGGCCTAGAGGAAAAATACAGTCACTGATTAGTCAAAAAGAGGGCACAAAGGAATCTTAGCAGGCCCAGGGAAATCCATGTAAAAGCAACCTACAAATAGGACTCAAAAGTGATTTCCTATTAATAATATTTTATCTCCTCTCAATTTCACGTACTCCACTACATACATACATTTCTTTTCTTGGAGGTGGAGCTATCTATTTTGTTGTTGTAATTATAAAAAAATCGATTTCCAAACCCTTTTTTTATATTACAGGGTGCAGATGGTTTGTTTTCCTTTGCTTCGCCTAGGGTGGAAATAAAAATGGCAGTGGATGACAATTGCTATTTCTACCAAGGAGCTTTTATTTAAGGATGAAGGATGCCACCATTGGAAACATAGTATCCACCTGCCCTCGATGTGTTGGATCCCACTCCTACTACACCAAATCCTCCATTTGGGAAGCTAGGTAACATGTACTTATGACAAACATATGACAAGAAAATATTAGCATTCAATCCTTATTTTTCTATTTATCATTCCAAATATTAGTATACCATCCAGTTAAAAGTTATGACCTTGAATGCATTAAGTAATTTCTTCAATCATATATCAATGAGGATGAATAGTAGAGATAACACACTTTATAACAACATCAATAAGACTCATGAACCTTGCAAGTATACTCACAAAAAAATCCCAAGTATTGTGTGGTTTTAAATCAGTTTGAATGAGAAAATAATGTGTTTATAACCCCCCCAAATGATGACTAAAGAAGGATTGTTGTACACATATCAGATCTGCCCCTTTGAGAAAAGATATTGAACTACTCAAGAATATCTCTATTTTTCTTGATTATACTCAAACACAACATCAAAAAGAAAGGGAGATCATAAAATGGGTCAGTATAATGCAAAAAGGTGCAGATAGGAAATAACAATAACCTATGAATATTGAATTGTATGCATGTTTAGCTAGTAGCTGACAGTATGCACAAAAATGTAACTTGAACTTATCAAAAATTTATTATACCAACAAATCAGTTTACCTGATTAAGCATCCATTTGAATTAAAATTTTGTTTGATGGAAGGAAATCTTTCCCTCTTGGACTCATTTGCAAATAGTTCTCCATGTGAATTGGAATTCAGATGGTTGTTAAGGAGGGTTTCAAACCATCCACTTCTATATCTCTGCATGGATAATATTAGAAAAATGTGTACATGAGTGCAAGAAAAGTTCTTCTCTATCAACCAAAGTTACAAATATTAGCAAACCATTGGAACTCACTAATGTACTCTACAAAATTAGTAACAAGGATGATTAAAGGGATTTAGGGAACATGTCTCACTAGTATTCCAATACCTATTATAAGAGCTTGGTCGAGGGTAATGGACAAGAAAAATATGAGGATATGGTTGTTGGAATTGCGTATGATTTGTATTTTTCTCCAAAGAGGAACCCTGTATTGATTTCCCAACAACTATCCTCTGATAAAAACCAAGAAAGCACATGAAAATTCCACTAAGCCCAAGCAGCAAAAGTGTAAACAAACTCCATATCAACGATGCCTATTTTTGCACATATTTTCCATGCACATAATAATTTAATTTGTCATGAAATAGTTCACTACACATACAATTCAATTTTTCTTGAAACAGTTCACTGCACATACAATTTAATTTGTCATGAAACAGTTCTAAACTCTTTTCCAAGTGTAGAGGTATGGAGGAAGGGGGGATTGAAACCATTCACAATAGGTTTAGATTCTAGACATGTAAGTAAGGATTCCATACTCCTATCTTTGCGGATCAAAAGATGGAAATCCTCCTCTAGATATATGTTCAATGAAGGAACAATTGAATCCAACTTGTCACTTATAAATTAAGAATCCTGCAGGGTCCATGTTTTCCTAAAACAATTCTCTCTTAAGTCTCTTTGTATCTGTGTTAAATAGATAAAACAAATTAAAACCATCTATGTATATTCAATAATATCAATCCTCACAAAGCTGACCTCAGGAAAGAAAATTCCTATCGGTGTAAAAATGTTTGACTTGGTTGAATAAGAATCATGAATGATCAAGGAATGGAAGATGTTTGAATTTGAAACTGAATGGTGAATCCCATCTGAAAAAGATTATGAATCACTGATTTATCATTGATTTCCATAATTTTAGTTATGTTTTATATGTGTACCTATAACATACCCGTTCCCTATTTCAAAGATTGTCATACTTGTACCCATAGCTTTGGAAACCTATAATTTTTTCTTATAAAATGTTTCCTTACAAAATTAATGAATCAAGTGAAGTAAAAGGATGTAACAACAGGGTGCTTTCCTACAAAACTTATAAGCCTTTGCAAGCATGGGTTCAAGTTCAAACTGTTATTGGATGACAACAATCACAATGTATAGGGATAATAATAAAAATAAAAATTTAAAATAAATAAAAGACGATAAGCACAATATAATGCCTAGTGAAGTAATAGAAAGAGCGGTGATTTGTTCAATCCTAATTTAGGATAGCAGGGTGAATGGTTTAGGGTATATGGATTTGGGGGTTTAGGTTTTTGTGTCATAGGGCACATGGTTTAGATTTTAAGGCGTGAATTTAGTTACCTTAAAGAGAGAAGTCATCCCCATATGTGAAAAAACGATAGTGCTCCTCATACGGCCCCTGAAAGTATAGAGAAACCTCCAACCACTTCGGGGATTCGACGAGGTCCCCTTTGTAGAACTAGGCCTCATCTTTGAAATCACACAGAACCACCCAAACACATCCCTTGGTGATGTAGAATAATTGATCAACATGTCATTCCCATTTTAGCATGCATTTCCCACTCTCCCATCTCGACCATATCTTTACTCCCAGTTCTTCCAGCCATTTTTATGCTATGTTTCTCTCTGGATCGATGTTGTAAATCTCTTCCACTAGATTTTTTATTTTTCCTATTACCATTGTGTGGATTTTTGTGGATCCAAACTGGAGAGGAAGAGGGGCAGTTTGGTGAGTTCGGACCATCATTGGTGCAATGCTAAAACATAGAATAGTCGCCATGATTGAAATGCGTTATCCCAAATCAATCCTCATGGTATGAAAATAATGATTCATCATACTTGTAATAATAAGGTCGTTGTTTCATGAGAAATCCATGTATAAGCAGCCTACAAACAGGAGTCAAAAGAGATTGTCTACCAATCATCTTTTATCTCCTCTCAATTTCATGTACTCCACTACATACATAAATTTCTTTTCTTGGAGGTGGAGCTATCTATTTTGTTGTTTTAATTATAGTGAAATCGATTTCCAAAACTGTTTTTTATTATTACAAGGTGCAGATGGTTTGCTTTGCTTTGCTTCTCCTAGGTGGAAATAAAAATGGCAGTGGATGACAATTGTTATTTCTATCAAGGTGATTTTATTTCAGAAGTAGGATACCACCATTGGTAACATAATATCCACCTGTCCTCAATGTGTTGGATCCCACTCCTACTGCACCAATCCTCCATTTGGGAATCTAGGTAATAGGTACTTATGGAAAATCTATGACAAGAAAATATTAGAATTCAATCCTTAATTTCCTATTTATCATTCCAAAGATTAGTATACCATCCAGTTATAAGTTATGACCTTGAATTCATCAAGTAATTTCTTCAATTGTATATCAATGAGGCTGAAGAGTAGAGATACCACACTTTATAACAGCCATAATAAGACTCATGAACCTTGCAAGTATACTCACAAAACAGTCCCAATTATTGTGGGGCTAAGAATCAGTTTGAATGAGGTAATAATGCGTTTATAACCCCCCCAAATGATGACTAAAAAAGGACTGTTGTACATAGATCAGATCTGCCACTTTGATAAAAGACATTGATCTACAATAATGATGTATTGGGCAGGATAAAAGACACCAATCAGATCTGTCCTTAAATAGTAAAGTGAGTAAGGACAAAAGCAATCCTTGTTAGCTCCCATGCTTCCTTTTAAATTGGCAATGCTTCCTTTGTTAGACTTTATGTATGTTATTATAATCATTCCTAGAGGTTCTCCATCACACTGAATGTCTACCTCAGGAAATAAACTGGTTTTAAAAATCAATCCCAATGACTTACCATAACATTGAATGTCTACCTAAAGGTTTAAACTGGTTGTAAAAATCAAGCCAAATGACTTACCATCACACTAAATGTTTACCTCAAGGTTTAAACTAGTTTTAAAAAACAAGCCCAATGACTTCAACATATAATAGTCTTAAGGTACAACACCAATTATATTTTTTTAGGTGTTAAATAAAGTATATTGTGGAGCTTCAATTTACTTGTAACAAAATTTTCCATTTCCCTAATGCCAAAGTGGCTAGTTCCAATTTAGACAACCTTTATTAGTGAAATCTCAACTACCAACCGAAGCAAGTAGCGTAACTTTATG
This sequence comes from Pseudotsuga menziesii, assembly GCA_001517045.1. Classification (NCBI taxonomy): domain Eukaryota; kingdom Viridiplantae; phylum Streptophyta; class Pinopsida; order Pinales; family Pinaceae; genus Pseudotsuga; species Pseudotsuga menziesii. The sequence continues at coordinate 474,222 of LPNX010692014.1, read as the reverse complement.
AAGAAATAATCCATTAGGTTATTAGCATATTCTCTAACATTTTTGTCTCTGTTCTAGCTTCTCTATTTTTCTTCTTCGAAAAAAGGCTCACATTTTTCCTCTCAAGTAGGTCTCTTTGGCTTGATCTCCAACCTTCCAGCAATAACTACACAAGTTTGTTTCGGCATTTTTGGTCTGCGGCATCAGCATATCTAGGAAATTGTATCACACCATAGTTGTTCCCCCATGTCCCTTATGTAGGCATTTCTTGTTTTCCAACATGTATAATGTTAATGCAAGGGCTGTGAACTTGCCAAAGTTGTGAAAGAACCATAGCTTCTTTGAATATGTAGGAAGTCATGGAAAATGTTTAACTTCAAATTTTATCAAGACAATAGTTACATCCCATAAAACTGTTCAGAGTCTGCTGATCTTGTTGGGATAGGGAGGATAATCCATGATGGCTATTGACATCAACCTTTTCCATATGTGTTAGGAGTTGTCCCTTGGTTGAAATGTAGTATAAGAGAATATATCCTATCCACAAGAGGACGAGCATGGGAGGTAGGATGGGAAATATAGCGATTTGATATTTGACAGTGGATTCATTGCTGGTTTGAATTGTTATATGTTTAGTTTCAAGTTGAGAGTTTAATTGTGAAAACTGTTCATAATTGTTGTTGCCAGCAGAATTTTCTCCAGCAATTAAAGATGGAACAACTCATTCAACCTAGAAAACAAATACAAGCATCCCTCTACATGGATTCAAGTGGAACAATTCTCAATTTTTATTTTTCGTCTATATCAGTGAATGTCATAAATTGTTGGAGTTAAAGAGAATGTTTGAATTTGGAAAATTGATGTGCAACATGACATGTATGGGTTGTGATATGAGGTAATTTACTATGCCTTAATAGCTAATATAGGTAAAACTTGACAAGGTGTATGGATTGCCTTTTTAGTCGCATCCAAGTTTTCGAACTCAACAAATTTCACACAAGGCAGGACAAGCTCATTCACCCTCTAACAACCATAACTTCTAGGCATTTTGTCTTTCTAAGATATGAATTTGAATCTACATTTTTCTAGCACTTTGGATGTATACATTCTTTGGAAAGTTTTCACAAGAAATCCTACCACTTCAATCCTCACCGGAAGGTTTGCTAATTGCCACCATTTTTCTATTATGGCACTCTCTCAATACTTGGTTTGGACTTTCTATGGAGATCACTCTCTATCATGTACCTTTCAACAGTACTACCGAGGTCATTTGACATTTAAACCTCTTACTTCACCCTCACATGTTTCCCATGCTATGGAAATGATCTATTGCACATTTTTTTAACTATATCTAACTCTGTTTGGTGTGTTCAATGTAGCATATTTGGTCCTAAGACAACAATTTTGCGTTGGAATTTAACAAAGGTAAGAATTGTGAACCCTTTATCCTAAAGCAGGATAGTATTTATAGAACGAGGTATAAGAGACATAGCTAAAATATTAGACCATGCCTAACCAACAAAACTATATACAAAAACAACTGAAAAATTAAATCTTGACAAACACAGACATGCTAAACTTAATTCTTGATAGGTACTCTGAATGGATTACCTTGTAGAGTATTGGATTTTGTTTCCTCCTGCTTGCCTTCACCTTGCAAGGACATGAATAAATAAATCCAAACACTTTCTTAATGCAAGATGAGTAAATGTAGGAGAGGATTGCAATAATTGGGTGGGGGTAACCTGAGATGCCAATAAGGAGTGGATCTTAGCTATGCTCATTTTACGAGTGTTAGATTATAACTACACATTCCTTTGGCTCTAGGAAAGGATTACATAGTTAAAAATCAAGTAGTTAAAAATCAAGTGTATTATATAAGGGCTAGTTCTCTTTAGTCTATCCAATTTTATTTGGCTCATAGCCTAGATACCTCGACCTTTATTTTGGATTCTAAAAACCTTGCAATTGTTGATACTGACGTACACATGCCCCTTTGATAGTTAAACCCAAAAATAACTGTCTTTGTTATGTCCTTTTTGTATATAGAGTATTCTTTAAGTAGATTACAATATTTAAATTTATTCATTATTTTTTTAGAGTTTGGAAATTCGTAGATTCCAGGGACCTAGATCAATATACCAAATTGCAATTTATTTGATTTTTCTATCTTGATTGTTGAATGCAATATATACTCTAGGGATCAATATTGAGACACTGAATTGTTAGTGGAGGAGGAGCAGGAAGAACTCCTTTGGATGAAAACACAAGAATGAAGATAGGCTAGCTCATATTCATCAAGAAGGGGAAGGTAAACTTAGCGATGGAACATTAGTTATTCCAATGTCATTCTCACAATAGACTTCGATGGATACAAATTTGGTACATATCCTTTGACAAACGTATCTACTCTTTTGAATTACATTGCGAAATACAGAGATTTAGTGGCTACATAAACACACAAGGTTTTACTAAAATCAGATGTATATATAGCTTTCGGGTTCTACTTCTGGAAATGAGATTCATTAAGAAAACAATAATATTTCAGCAGGGCTCTGAAAGTATACCGTTATGCTCTTCTCAAAAATAAGTATTTCTCGTTACTTTGGAACATGGAGAATTCAAATGTGGACAGTTAGGATTGAAAATAAAATGAAACAATAAAACGGTACCAACTTGAACTAGAGCATAGGGCAATGCATAGTACATCCCTATAGCACTTTCTCTATAGAACACAGCTCTCTCTACTGCAACCACAGGCTGCATAGTTGAACAATTGTTAACCCCCAAGAATATAATGCGTTAAAAATATCCCTTTCAATAGTAAAAAGATCATTGTTGTTGTCCCTTATATGCAGTCAACCTATTTCTTAGTATCTGAGAAGATCGGGAGTCCATAACATACAGAGTATAAGCATCAAACATTTTTTTGGTTCATCAACCAAACAACTTAATGGTTTGGACAGTAATCCATCTTACAGAGTTAAATCTCAAGTACATCTTTGTGCCAACCTTCCAAAAGATTGTTCCCAGCACTAGAGCACACGCAAATGTGAATGTGTATCAAACACTGTTATAATCAGGACTCTGCTAGTAAGTCAACCATTGCTTCCACATGCAGGAACTGAGCTGTCCAAAGAATGATTGTGAGTACTGGGTTACAAAATAAAGATCCTTCGTTCCTGGAGGTGGAATGCTAAGATCTTTCACCAATTCTCTGTTATTCATTTATAGCAAAGAAACAGATGAACTCTTAGAATGTGAGTTTGAAGCTGATATCTTTGTGTCTTGTAAAATTCTTGTAATGCTAAACATTGTAAACATAAGGATTCTGGTGGAAAAATATTGATAACTTTAATGCTTAATTATTGAGGGAAGAGTTCTTGTAATGCTCTGCAAATTATATTCCCAAACCATGTTCAACACCAATAGAGCTAACTTCCAGCATCCACGTAGCTGGGTTGTATTTATCTTTGATATTTGGTACTCCTGGAATGGCGTCCATTTTTTCAAGATGAAAATAAGAAAATTAACTCGCATTTAGGGATTAAATTAGGAGTGCTAGGTGCCAAACTCTTCATTTTCTAATGACTACAAAAATCTGCAAGTCGCTAGCTCAAAGTATTCGACAACCTTGTCAGAATTCTGGCCGAGTGGCCCGAAGAAAATGGCTCTCTCTCCTCTTTTCATTAGCAGGAGATGAAGCCATGATTGTAAACCAGAAATCAACACCAAACTTTGAAACAAACTATATGAGTTGACTTATAATCTAAACCTTAGTTTACCTCGTCAAAAGCTTGAAAGATGTCAATTCTAGGATGATTAATCATAAAACAATAGTCCTTCCAATATCTACTGTATTATGAACAGTTCACATCACAATCGCACCTGCTCTAGCGTCCATGCTAGAAGTCAACTCATCTATGAAATTTATAGATGGATTTGCAACAAGCTCCACATATATTGTTAACTTTTTCCTTTGTTTAGTTGGCAATCTAGTCACACTAGGAAAACCTACCAGTGCATCACTTAAATTATCTAATTGCAAAAGTTCCATAACCTCATCAGCAAAGTCTTGCGAATTGGAATATTTGCAATTTAGTAACATGACAAGTTGGCATCTTGTCAAAAGAAAACACTACTAGATGGAAGACTAGAGAAAATGATAGCTATAGACTTATGATTTTGGTTTATTTGTCAACATCCTTTGTAAGATGGAGAGATGCTGAATATAACAAGGACTCTCAGACAATTACTTGTGGAGAATGTATATCATTATGTTCATAGTAACCAGAAATCCGAGTAAAGGTTTCTTTATTTTTGGAAATCCAGAGATTCGGATATCACCATCAATGTATCCTCCAGTCTTTCTTCCAGCTAATATGCCCATTAGATTTGTCTTCCCAGCACCATTGACCCCCATCAATGTTGTAAGAACACTAGGTCTGAATTCCCCTGTAACATCTTGGAGCAATTGAAGTCTATCTTCAGCGACTTGTTCCCTCAATTCGTGTAGACAAATTCAGAACTTGTCAGCCAAACCCTTCAAGTAAGAGAAGGCAAAAAAACAAGAAATTGCTGAATCACATAATAGAGCAGTCTTGGGGATAAAATTCCATATAGGGGGCATGCCAACGAAGTAATTGACATCTTCAAAAGACATGGCTAGTGGTTGAAATGGAAGAATCATTCCTCGTTTTGGAGGAACTCCTATTGCCAACTCATTATTGCTTTCCAAACTAATTGATTGGATTTTCATTCTTCTGACCTGCATTTTGATTGTACAGCCAATACTATGAAATAATTTGTTATAAAACTAGAAATGATGGATTTCATCTACCATCTACTCCCCTTAATTTGTTCAAGGAACTCTGAACCACTCTAAGTTAATAGTTGTCTTACGGGTATTATTGTCATTGAAAGAATACCCTCATCTCGATCTCGATGGCTTCCTATTATGCCCTTGTTCTGTACAATATTGACTGATTTTGTCAACTAATACCCATTTTTTGTTAGGAACCCATGTCAATCCTTCTCCTTACCGTGTTAGTATATTGTTGTTGGACGCATATGCTTTGTAAGTCGTCCCATAGTAATTGTTGATCCATATTTTGTGTTATTGTTGTTGGGCACATATGCTTTGTAAGCCACCTATAGTATTTGTTGATCCATAGTTTATATTGGCCCATGGTTTTGACCCATAGTATTGGCACCTATTTTTAGTATATAAGTATGTGTTGAGGCCAAGGAAGGCACCGTGAAGTTATTTTGTATTGATCTTGCTCAAAGGAGGTTGCCCCCTCGAAGTGGCCTGCAATTAATATAAAAGTGATTTTGAGTTCTGCTGCTATATTGTGTATTTTGATTACTTATTTGCTGCAGGGTCCTCACATCTGGTATCAGAGTGCTTTCTTAGGCTCGTTGGGTGAAATTTCTGCCCAAATTTTTTTTCGCTTCTGTTGCAGGTTCAGATATGGGAATAATCCCTATCCTCTTAACTGTAGGAAGTACTTGGGAATAAGCCCTAAAAATCATTTTGAGGAGTACCGCAGGAGCCCCGAAGTAGCTGGCCCATTGAGAGGACCTGCCAGCGAAAAGGGCAACGACCCCTACCTGATTGACTAGTTCCCACCCGTGAGGTAAACCAAGAGCTGTCGTTTGTGGCCAAGCAGTTATCAATTTTACCTGAGCCATGGAGTGAGTGGTACTGCCCCAATACACAAGCCATCAGACAGCATTGGTGGCTGAGTGAATCCCTTGAACCGATAGGAAGCCGCACATACCTGGGGTCCATATCTATTTTCAGTTGCACAATCGCAGATTTCCTCTGTCCAGAACTGTTGCCAGTCAGTTCCGCGCTATTGCAGATCCAATTGTTGCCGATCACTTCTGCGCCATTACAGATTCCACTGTTTTTGATCACTTTCGCGCCGTTGCAGATCTCTTCCTGGAAAAAAAAAGTATAAAATTATATTTTTCGGCCATATCTCCTTGGTTTCAACTCTGTTTTCCCTGAAACTTCATTGACACCTCTGCAATTCCATTCTTCATATTTCATTCCTAAAGACCCTATCCCGAATTCCACTTCCAAAAACCCGAAATCCCACATTTGTCTATTTTTAGGGTTTGCGATAACTCCTTCGATTTTCACCCAAACGCCTTCAAATTTTGCCACTGTATTCCTTTCCTCATTCTGCTTCTTTTTCCCTCTCTACCAAATTTTCTCATTCTTTCACCCCGCTCCTGAAATCCCCATTTTTTGCTTCCTTGTCCTTTCGACAGTGTCCAAAACTTACTCAAACCCAAATTACC
>LPNX010692014.1:397174-467659 GCA_001517045.1 Pseudotsuga menziesii | reverse complement strand
GGAGTTGTTTTATCAGTGGTCTAAAGGATGCAATTCGCTCTGAGGTCAAAATGTTCAGTCCCAACACAATGATGGAAGCCCTGGGGTTGGCTAAGTTGGAAAACGACAAGATAGCAGCCCAATAGCACTCCAAATCCTCTTTTGTTCCCTTTCAAAATATGGGTTCTCAACGACCTCCCATTCCACCAGCTCCTTGCTCACCTCCAATCAAGCATTTGTCTAAAACAGAGATGCAGGCATGCAGAGAAAAAGGGCTTTGTTATAATTGTGATGAGAAATTCAGTCGGGGACATCGATGTGTTCAACAATAGCTCTACCTCTTGGATGTGGATTCTCCACTTGCCTCTGAAATTGGTGAAGAAGCTTCCGATACAATGGATGCTCTGGTTGACACTCAGGAGCCGCCTATTGACCCTCCATCTCAGGACGACCAACCCGAGATATCCCTCCATGCTTTAGCTGGAGTCACTGCCCCCCAAACAATGCAGGTACGTGGTTACTTCAAGAAGCTTCCTCTTACAATACTCATTGATTCTGACAGCACTCATAATTTCATTGACCCTCGGATTGCCAAACAAGCTGATTGTTTTATCCATCCTTGCTCCAACTTTGAAGTCATGGTTGCCAATGGGGGCACCTTACCTTGCAAAGGGAAGTGTCGTAATGTGCGTATCTCTATGGGAGATTATAACCTCTGCTCTGACATGTTTTCCTTGACCTTAGGTGGATGTGATGTGGTTTTGGGCGCTCAATGGCTATGCACACTTGGTCCCATATTATGGGATTTTGCAGAACTTTGGATGCAGTTCTCCCCCGATGGACACAAACACACATTGAAAGGATTACAACCAGGGTCTCTCAGCATCATCAGTTCACATCGCATGTAAAAACTCCTTGAGAAGAGTTCCCATGGTGTCATCACTCAGCTCCATTCCATTCAAATGCAACCATCAGCGGCCCCCACTACTCCTTTGGATCTCCAACAAATTCTGGATCGATATACAGGTGTTTTTGCTGAACCAGTGGGACTTTCACCTTCACGACCAGAGGACCATCATATTCAGCTCCTTCCTGGAAGCATTCCTCTCAACATCAGGCCCTATCACTACCCATTTCACCAAAAAACAGAGATGGAGCTCCTCGTTAGGGACTTACTGAAGCAAGGTATTATTTGCCCAAGCACAAGTTCCTTTTCTTCACCAGTTCTTCTTGTCTGCAAAAAAGATGGGTCATGGCGCCTCTGCATTGAATTCTGAGCACTTAATCACCTCACCATCAAGGATAAGTTTCCAATTCCTGTTGTTGATGAGCTTCTTGATGAGCTTCATGGTGCTTAATTTTTCTCCAAGTTGGATCTTCACTCTGGGTATCATCAAATTCGGGTTCATGAGGATGATATCCCTAAAACAGCTTTCCGCACACATGATGGCCACTATGAGTTTTTGGTCATGCCCTTTGGTCTCACTAATGATCCTTCCACATTCTAGGCCTTGATGAATAAAATATTCCGATCCTATTTGCGGAAATTCATTCTGTTATTTTTTGATGATATCCTCATCTACAGTAAAACATGCGTTGAACATATCCAGCATCTGGCTCTTGTAATGCAACTTTTCTCTGATCATCATCTCCATTCCAAAAATTCTAAATGTGTTTTTGGCCAAAAGGAAGTTGAGTATCTCAGGCACATTATCTCAGCACAAGGGGTTCATGTGGATCCTGCCAAAATCGCTGCCATGAACAATTGGCCACCTCCTAAGACACTCAAGATCCTTTGTGGTTTTTTTGGGTTGAATGGCTACTACCGCAAGTTTGTCAAGGATTATGGGAAGATTGCAGCTCCATTAACTGCTCTGTTGAAAAAGGATGCTTTTACATGGACACATGTTACTGAGTGTGCATTTGACAAGCTGAAACAAGCTATGTGTACTACACCTGTTCTAGCTATGCCTGATTTTTCCAAGCCCTTCACTATTGAGAGTGATGCTTGCAGCAATGGACTTGGTGTTTTTATCCTTCAAGATGAACACCCCATTGTGTTCACTAGCAAAGCCCTTTCTGGTACAAATTTAGCTGCCTCTACATATGAGAAGGAAATGATGGCTATTTTGCATGCAGTACAAAAGTGGCGACCCTACCTCTTAGGAAATCATTTTTGCATCAAGACTGATCAACAGAGTCTGAAATATTTCCTAGAATAGCGTGTATCCTCCCCAGCACAACAGAAATGGGTTAGAAAACTCATGGGTTATGACTATGAGATCACTTATAAGAAGGGTAAGGACAAGATTGTGGCAGATGCCCTTTCTCGCACATTTGATGACCAAGGTTCTCTTTCTACTTTTTCTATGCCTGTTCCCAATTGGTTGCAATCGGTTCAACAGGGTTATGTCAATGACTCTTCATTATCTCACATCATCCAACGCTTGGACAACAACCCTTCTGCTATCCCACATTACTCTTGGGATGGTGCTTCACTGAGATACAAGGGTCGTCTGGTGCTTCCCCAGAACACAGCTCTTCAACAAGCTATCTTCTATGAACTCCATGCTTCTCCGTCAGCTGGGCACTCTGGTTTTCTCAAAACGTATGAACGGGCACGGCACAACTTCTTTTGGCAGGGCATGAAAAGGACAATTCAACAGATGGTGGCTGAATGTGATACCTGCCAGCGCAATAAGGGTGAAACAACACCCCTTCCGGGATTGCTTGAGCCCTTGCCCATACCTACCCGGATATGGACAGATTTTCTATGGATTTCATTGAAGGGATCCCTAAATCTGGAGGGAAGACTGTGATTTGGGTTGTGGTTGATCGCCTCTCCAAATATAGTCATTTTTGTGCTCTCAGCCATCCCTATACAGCCTCTTCCGTTGCTCAAATTTTCCTGGACCAGATCTTTCGTCTTCATGGAATGCCTTCTTCCATTGTCTCGGATTGTGATGCGACTTTCACCAGTCATTTTTGGATAGAACTCTTTCACCACACTGGCACCAAACTGAAGATGAGTTCAGGTTATCACCCCCAAACGGATGGTCAAACTGAAATTATCAATAAATGCTTGGAAACTTATCTTCGTTGCTTCTCCTCTGAGCAACAACATCAGTGGGCAAAGTGGCTCCCTCTCGCTGAATGATGGTACAATACCTCTTACCACACTGCCTCTAAAATGACTCCATATGAAGTAGTTTATGGTCAGGCACTGCTAGTTCTTCTTCCTTACACCCCCAGCAGTTCTCCAGTTTAGGCAGTTGACGCGGTCCTTCGAAACCGCGATGAGGTTCTTCGCATTTTGCACGAAAACATTCACATGGAAAGAAATCACATGAAGCAACAAGCTGATCAACACCGTTCTGAGCGCACTTTTGAAGCCGGTGATATGGTTTTTCTTCGTCTCCAGCCTTACAAGCAATCCTCACTAAAACTCAAAGGGTGTCATAAGCTCGCTCCAAAGTTCTATGGGCCATATAGGATTCTTCAGAAGATTGGGTCTGTTGCTTATAAATTAGAACTTCCGCCTTCTTCCCATATTCATCGAGTATTGCATGTCTCTTGTCTGAAGAAATTTCTTGGCACCAACATAAAAGGCCAAACTATTTTACCCGAACTGGATAATTAAGGATCCATATTTTTGGAGTCGGAGGCTGTCCTCAATAAGTGCACTCGTCAGCTTCGCTCTTGCTCTATCACAGAGGTCTTAATTCAATGGCATGGACTGCAGCCCGAGGATGCTACATGGGAACCACTCCTTTAGATTCAGCGACAATTTCCACATCTAAAGCTTTGGGGACAAAGATTTTTCTAAGGGGGAGGGGATGTTAGGAACCCATGTCAATCCTTCTCCTTACCGTGTTAGTATATTGTTGTTGGATGCATATGCTTTGTAAGTCGTCCCATAGTAATTGTTGATCCATAGTTTATATTGGCCCATGGTTTTGACCCATAGTATTAGCACCTATTTTTAGTATATAAGTGTGTGTTGAGGCCAAGGAAGGCACCGTGAAGTTATTTTGTATTGAGCTTGCTCAAAGGAGGTTTCCCCCTCGAAGTGGCCTGCGATTAATATAAAAGTGATTTTGAGTTCTGCTGCTATATCGTGTATTTTGATTACTTATTTGATGCAGGGTCCTCACATATTTTTAATTGATGGCAGAAATGGAATAAAAGAAATCAAATATCAGTGCTCTACAAAACATTATCAACTAACCCCCAAAACATACCCATTTTAGAATCGATTGTGAAAAAGAAACACAAAGAAAAAAAGAAAGGGAAAATAAAAAACCAAATATCAATTGAGTGACGCACTGCTTGAATGTTTGATGGGAGCAGCTAAAGATAACCCTAGCGAGATCAAATTTCTTTAGGGCTCTGAAATTTCTAGCACCACCCCGTGGGGAATATGGAGTTTCCACTTCTTTGTCATTATTATCATTGAAAGTGAAATTCAGTGTTCTTCTTCTATCTCCCATATTCCTCCTGGATCCACAATGAAAGAACTCTACTTCAAGAGGGAGTATAGGTTGATCTCAACGCTATAAATACATTCCGCTCATCTCTAGATAGCTTAATGTTTTCCAAGATCTATGAAAAAACAAACCCCAACTTTTTCATATTTGAAATATGAACAAAATGAGAATAGCAAATTAGTAGTGAAGTAACTCATGATTTAGATATTTAATAGCCATCATAAAGATAACATTGAAGAGTACTCAAAATCCCAACAAGGCGCCCGCTCCTAGCCAATACCAATATTCCTGTGCAAAGATGCCAGGACTTTTCAGTGGAAAAACACCCAAGTTTGTAGTATTATCTATACCCTAAAGCCTCAACATAGTTCCATGGAAACAATCAATTAAATGAATAGAATTGAAAAGTCCTACATAGTTCAAATACTTCCTTAAGGAAGCTCATTTCAATCCTTAGATGTCTACTGCTTCAGAAAATCATGGGATTTGCAAAGACAACAAACATGTAGCAATAATGTAAGTGATTTGATAATACATGCTGGCCTTTCGGCAGTTTTCCGCACTAGTTCTTGCCATAGTAAGCCTCCTCCTCTTGCTACTCTCCTCCATCCATTGCACGCCCATCCTCCCCATACACTTTACAGCCTGGTTCTCACTGGCAAGTCAAGTCGCCTCCCTTATTGATGGTCTACACCGAAATTTTTAGATCATCACTGATAGTTTCATGGCTTCGAATTTGATCCAAGATGCTCATTTCACATGCTTTTCATTGCAATGGAAGAAAACTCCATAACAATTAAACCATGTTAAAAATCTGACCTAAACATGGCAATTTCTTATTGGCAAGGTGTGTGGTAGTTTTTTATTCGGTAGAGGGATGACGATGCTACAGTTTTCTAAAACCTAACTTCTGAGAGAAAAACGCTTTATGACATAAATATATTGTTGTGTACATATGATAGTCAAAAAGTTATATGTGTCTTGTTAGCGTTTGTGAGAAATATATATAAATGTTGTTTTACATTAAGTTACCATTTCACTTTACTAATTGTGAATTATAATATTATTTATTAATGCTTGTAATATTATTCGTTATTTTTTGAGGTCATTTTTTATTTATTAGTTTGTTTCAACTTGATTTCTCTAAATTGTGTATTTAGTTCACGAGGAAATGACAAATGTGGAGCAAACTATGGGTAGTGTCGATATTGAGACCATGATTGGTGAGTAAATAATTTTTGATATGTTTATCATTTACTTTTTAATATAAACTTATATATATATTTTATTTGAAAGTTCACAACTAGATAAATTGATACTTATTTTTATGCAGGGTCGACATCCAACATACAACATCCTACCACATTTACCAATTCACAGAGATTAATTAGAAGATGCAACAATATCATCATTGACGATACATTTTTGGATAATATCAATTCAAGTAAAATTGAACAAATGGGACCACTGATTCTTGATCATACATCTCGTTATAGAGAAAAAAAGATAGTCAAATAATATTTTGAAGGTATTTTTGTCATAGAACAAGCTCAATTGTTATATAAATTGTTAAAGCGGAAATGCCTAAGAAACACAATGATATTATTGGGCATTAAAAATGTCAAAGAGGCTAAATCAAATGAGATTGTATCACAAAATATGACATCGGTCCTTGCATCACTTTCAAAAAATGGTCTCATAATTACATGGTTGCTTGTAAAGCTATTCTAACAGAGGTCATGGAAAAAAAACTGTAACCAGTCGTTTGTTGTCTACGACTGCAAGAACATTAAAAAAAATCAAGAAAAAGTTTATGGAAGCATAAGAACTTTATGGTTCAATTAGATGAGGACGATGAAGTTCCATGTTGGGGTCACGTTGGGGTGTTATCTATAGGCAACCTTATCAAGATAGACTTCCAATTAATGTGAGGGACAGGGAAAAAGAATTCTGAAATTTAAACTCTCGTGTCTTACGAAATGAAAAGGATGTTATGTGATGTCGTATATCGAAAGGAAACTATGAAACTCATGCCAAACACATAACATAGATCACTCAAGTGGAAATGTTCAAAACTTTTATGGAGAGTAATGTTGATGTGAAGATTTCCCTTAGCAAATTTGTGAAGCTTAAGCCATGGTATGTCAGGAACATCGTTGTTCGTGACACATGTTGTTGTCTATACCATGTAGAATTTGAATTATATTAGGAGACATCTAAATTTTGGCATGCAGTGTTGGACAAATAACCCCCCTCCTATGGGTGTTTGTGAATTTGTATCTAAAATATTATGTGCGCGAGAGATGATTAAGTATTCTATAAGAAACAATGCGTTAGAGGTAAAAAATGTGAGGAATGTTCTGACTTGTCACTTTTTAATGCTAACTACCACATTGATGCAAATGATCCTCAATTATCAAATTTTGTTGTGAAATGGAAGAGATATGATTATGTTGATTATACTCCTGTTACATATTCAACAGAAACATCATGAAAGCTTAATTTAGTTGAAAGTGATATCTCTTTTACAAATTTTATGAATTTGTTCAGGGATAAAAGATATAAATATATCAAGCACTCTCACTCAGCACGATGGAAGGACTTACAGTTCAAGCAATAACGAGATGTAAATTTTGCTAAAAAATTACACTTTCACTACGCCAAAGGAGATACAGAGTGAGTATTATCATTCAGATTAGGTATCTATACTTGTTCATATTATGTATAGACATGCAGAGCTTGATGTCGATGGTTTTATAGTAATGAAAATAATCGTGAAATGATTAAGGAGTATCATTTCTACATCACTGATGATCATACAAATGATACATGTTTTGTCCAACAATGTTTTGGTATGCTTTATAAAGAATTATCAAGACAAAGGGTCACTTTTAAAGAACATTGGATGTGGTCAGATGGTTGTGCTGTTCAGTTTAAATCAGCGCGATCATTCTTATGGTTGTCTCTCCTTCATAGAAACATGGATTTTCACCACACATGGAGATTTTTTGAAACATTACATGGAAAAGGAGAACATGATGGTGTTGGGGCCTGTGTGAAACATGCACTTACGAGATATCAAATGAATCATTCTGCTTCTGACCTTGCAAATTGAAATGATGTTGTTTATTGGTGCAAACAAAATTTGAGCCATGAATTCAATGAAAGGATGGGTAATGTGAGAAGGTTTTTCTGGAATATTGGAATGGGCGATGTTGACAGACCAATGCCACATAATTGTACTACAATCCTAAAAACAAGGGGCTTACACTCCATTAGGAGTAAGAAAATGAAAAATATACAGGCAATCAAGAAACAAAAGTACTCTTTCTTTTGTCTTACATCTATTGATGATGTAGAGTCTTTGTATGAGTGTCAAATCTATATTAACAAATTTGTGAAACCATGGAGACACCAAGAATTGACACCATTGCCCTCATTTGTAAATATTAGCGATGTAGAGCGCGACTATGAAGTGCTTGTGATTGACAAAGATTATGATCGTGTTTTTGATTTGGTTAGAGAAGGTGATGTATTTGATTCATTGCATCAGTATATAATCTAGAAAAAGTGCATTATTATTTATTGAGATGCACTAGGTGAAAAAGCATGTCGATGCAAGAATTTAAAGACCCGTCAAATTATATGTATGATGTGGGTTCAATGGTTTTAATGGGGCATTTCTTTCTATAAGTAAGGAAATTTAAAGACCATATTATTTTTCAAGACTACGAGTCAGATGTTATATTTTCTCAATACAGTCATTTGGTCATAGCAGCCCGATTGCAGTTGAAGGGAGTGAAGAGTAGGAAAAATTCCAAGCATCGACAATGGAAATTGCCAATAGAAGATCATAATTCCATTCTTGATAATATGCCACTGGAACATTTCATATGAATATAAAACACATCAAGGTTGATGAATTTTCGTTCTTTGATTGTAGAGTGGGTGGGTGGGAGGGGCCAAATGAGCTTCCACCTTCATGTGGTTGGTCTCGTCAGTAGAATATATATATATAATTCTTGAAACTAAGAGAAGCTCTTTCTAACAATATTAACTTAAATATATTATGGGTTTTGTTAAAGCTAGATTCATATATGTCCTTGATGCTGCAGATGTTTTAATGGATTTGTATAAATATCGAGTTTGAACATTACTGAACATCATTTCTATTTCTAGTGTTACATATATTATAACATAAGTAGGCACAATCCCATGGTTTTGTATTACTAATAAAGATAATTAATGAAGATATAGTTCAACCTCAAGTTATCTCAAAGTTGAATTGAAATTCAACTACCACTAAACTGAAATGTGAAATTCTATAGTTGATTTCAATTACAAAATTCACTTAGGTATAAAACATTTAATTCTTTATCAAATATTTATTTTAAGTTAAAAAATCAATTATATTATATCCAACATTTTCCTATGTTTTTATTTATAATTATTTTATTAAATTTTGGGTTTCTACACTTAGTAACATTTTTCTCATTCTCATTGAACATATAGAGGGAAACACTTAAAGCAAAGGAGTATAATATATTGAAACATTATTTTCAACTTTATGTGAAGACAACCTTTCGTAATGTAGAAACGGAGGGCATATACATGTAATGATCTAAGTTGGATTGAGAACAAAATGAAAGAACATGAAATATTATAGAGAGATCAAGATATAGTTTAAATGTAAAGAATTTTATTTAAAATCGATTTCTATTAATGAATTATTGGTGGAAAACACTTAAATGCATAACACAATAAAAGGAGCTAGGGTGATGGGAGTTTATCTTTGGCAAGAAATGTGATGGTCACACAAGTCATTTGTTAAAAGTATGAATAAAAAGAGGTTTAAAACTCATTTATAATAATGCCAAAACCTTAAGTAATAAAAACTCTAATATGAAGAACCATAACACTACCATGAAGTTAGAGCTAAGCAAGAATATCTAGGTGGATGAATATGACTTGTCATAAAGAATGGGATCCCATAAAAACCGTAGTAGATTCGTCATTGAATCCTTTATCCATGGAATATTGTTTTCATTTTTCAATTTGAAACCATAATTTAATTTAATTTTTCTGAAACTTATTAAAAAATTATTTTCAATAGTAAAGGGAAATAGAGAAAAATATATCAAAAATTTACTAAACAACAAAAGTTTATGTATGTAGGGGGAGGGGGGGGAGGGTGGATGTTTACTCTTGGAAAGGGTGAAAACAATTTTCTATGACACTACTCTAGAGTTTATTTATATTTATCACACTCCTCTAGAACTTATCATTTTCTAGTGCACTCCTCCCTCTCTCCTTCTCATATGACTCTTTATCCTCAAATACTATCTAATATGCCATTTATCATTTTCTCAAATTGTCTATATAACACTTCTATATTACCTCTCATAATGTATTTCTCTTCTCTTATGTCTCCATCCTCTCCTCAAATACTATCTAATATGTCTTCTCTACTTTTCTCAAATTGTCTATATAGAACTTATAGATTACCTCTCATAATGAATTTCTCTTCTCTTATCTCTGCATCCTATCTTTCTTCAATTCCTATAGATCCACTTTTTAATTTTTTTTTTTTAAATTCCCCATCCCTTCTTCTCTTACCCCCTTGGTCACATGGGGATTACACCTCCATTGCATCTGGTGTCATCTTCATTAATCCCTTTTTCTACAAATAGAATTTTTATATACAATAATATCAATTTTAGCAACCTCCCTCTTAGACCTTCCTCAAAATTACTTAAGTTGTATGCACTGAAAGTGTTGATATATTCAAAGAAAAATACATTACCATAACCTTATTTTACTCATTAAAACCAATAGTCTAGTACTCTTTTCAATAGTTCTTGATTATAGATGATCAACTCTTAGTATTGATGGGCCTATTCTTCCACCATGCTAGATATACATTAGAATTCTACATTTCCTTAATTGAAAATTTGATTTCCCTTTCTTTGTATTTATCATCTCAAGGGTTTCCATGACATAATTTATTATTTCCTTATTGACAATTGTGTTCTATTGTAGGAATGGAACCAATTATTGGCTCTAAAAATAAACTATAGTTTAGATAGTAAATCAATAATAACCTACCGACAATGGCATTTTCAATATTTAAATGGGATAAGGTCTCACCCAAGAATGATAATAATTACAAAGACATGTTTATTTATATATCATGAAAATACAATATAATCATAAATCATGCACACTGTTAAGATTAAATCACAAACAATATTCATCCATGTATATCACAAATTTTTTACAATGGAAACCTTGTCATAGTCATAAGATTGGTTCATCCAATATCCTTATATTATGTGCAATAAAGAAGAGATTCAAACCCTAACTCTAATCTATTTGATAATGCTCATACATGCCAACCATAAACTCTAATTACATTTCTATATATAACTTTCAAAGAGACACTAAACTTAGTTTTGAATAATTACAACTATTTATAATATGGACACATGACTTAGCATGATACATTTTGACGCATTGTTTATCTTGGCATGTTGGTATTTTTGGTGCACTAAAAAAATAACTCATGCACATACTCAAAACTTTGAAAATAGGGTGATGACAACCAACAACATTATGTTTCATGAATAATGATGGTGATAAAATACAACAATTTTAGCTTCACGAATTTGTCAAGGGTGATCTTATCATCAATATTTTTGTCATGAATATTCTAAAACAATTCCACTGACTTTGCATGAGTTTCATACTCATCTCTTCATATATGAAAGTGCACCACAACCTTTTCATTCAATGAAACATGAGCATGAAGATGGAAAAACACCTTTCAACTTATCCCTCATAGTATATGGAGGTCTATATTCATAAGGTTGCTTAAAAAATTAACCCAACAACAAAGTTCATCATCTTCATCTAATTGAACCATGAATATTTTATGCTTACACAATATATTCCCCAAGAAAACACTCATTGACAGTAAATGATTGTAACATTTGCCTTGTTTTATTATTTGTATACCTTGAAAATGAGTTTTGATCATAGCATTTACATTTCTATATTGTTTTAAATTTTATTTGCAACCATGTTCTTAAATAAAATTTTGATGAAAATGTATATTGCTGCAACTACTAATAAAGTTATATAAATGGTTTAGAATTGAATTAGCGACTTATGTTTTTAACTTGTACATTAATAGAGTGCAAAAATACTCTTATTATACATACAATAAAAACATTACATTATTATTTTTCTACAACAATTGGAAAGATTTATTTAACAAATTATTTAGAATTTTAAGGACTGGTTCAAAACTCTTCATGAATTATGTCAAAAGCGTACCAAACAAATACATCTAAAACCATCATGATACAAATAAAAATGTTTTAATTATGATCATTTATCATTTTTCTATTAAAAAGAGGTCAAATGGACAAATACATATTACCATGAATGTAACTGAAGAATCAACAAATGAATAATTACATAAATGATCCAGTGCAGTCATCATTCTGGATACCACAGTGAAATCGTCATTCTAGATAATAACCACAGTGCAAGCGTCATTCTGGATAATAACTACAGTGTAGCTATCATTCTGGACAATAACCGTTGAACTCAGGGATTTCCACCATCACAAGCCTTTAAATTAGAGGGAATGAGCATATAGAGGCCTCCAGAAAGCCGCATAAAGATGATCATCAGTAGTTGCACATGGTACCAAAAAAGTTTAAAAATAGATTACACGTAGATAAAAAAAAATAATAGCTCATAGTTCATCAACATTTGGATGGAAAATTTTGTTCACAAATCCAATAGATGGATATTTGTAAGAGTAAGCATATGGTAACTCAATCGAGATCTTCCAAACGCCACATTCATAAGGGACTAAAATGTTACACATAGTAGACATGTTATGTCGTATCATAACTTGAAATAGACTTTAAAAACCAAATAAGAATCTAACAATAATTTGGTTGTTAAAAATATTATCTATTGTGAAAAAATAAAGCAATGAATTTGAGTGAGATTATGCTGAACATGGTTCAAGTATTTGGTCCAATCTACAAGCTAAGTCTGATGAGATCATCCTTAACTCTTCAACTTAATTTTATTGTTCTATAGAAAGAAAAAATAAAGAAATTATGTTAATGTCCATGAATGACCAAAGTAGTGGAACACAAAAGAACTAGTATAGAAAGAAAATGGCACTAAAAAGTAGCTAAACACTAATACGGTAAAACGATGTGTACAAAGTAAACACTGCATACATAACAAGAGGGTCCTAAACCCAAAAATTGGCAAAACCAAACTATTGAAACGATTGAAAGGAATAAAAACATCTTAAAAAGAGAAAACAACTAGAAAGAAAACACAAAAAAGTTTAGTTTCATAATCCCAATCACTTGTTTTTGATGAAATAATCAACAACCAACAATAAATCAGAAATACAAAATGCACACAGGCAGAATTTCAAAGAGAAAAGGATTTCACAAGAAGAAAGACGAGGAACATGAGCCGAGCATAGAAAATGAAGGTATAAATGATGAGAGTTCAAGCTGACATCTTTTCTAGAAGTGTTTACTGATAGATGATGAGTCATTTGGAAATAAATCCATGATTGGAAACAATGATTCTATGCATGCAATAGCAAAGGATGAGAGTCAACATTCTTTCTCCCAATAGTAAGGACAATAAATTTGTTGAAGGCAATCTAGGCTCTTTAGACAGGTCAACAAACAACCATCTTTTACTTGAGCCAAGAATGGGCACTAAACATCATATGACCAGGGAAGATACTGGTTTGAAAACAATATTTGAATTAGTGGCAAGCCTATCCTAGAAATTAAGAAGGCTATATCAAACGAGAAGCTGCTGCTCCCTGAGAGGGCCAATACTAACATGGTTGAAAAAGATGTTGCTCTCTATTATCCAAGAGAGAAATTATCCATTCAAAAGAGGACATCAAAATATGAATTATTTATTGTTTCTAAACAACATACTAATATGGAATTAGCTTGTACAGATTCGAAAAGGGGTGCAAAGGTTGATGACGAGCACAAGATTACCAAGAACAATGATCGACTGCATAGACAACAACGATTATGGGCAATTCCTAGTGGATGATTCTTTCATGGTACCAACCAGGCTACATGCATGAGCATGTCAATAGAGAATGGATGAATGACATAAATGTGGGATCTAAGGTTACACCAATTGATAAGGATGAACAACCTTCCTATAATGTCCCAAAAAAAAATCTGAAAAGTCTATTATATGGGATCATGCTGAATTGTATATGATGCAAGAGAGAAATTATGAAAGAGACTCCCTAAATATAGCATGGAATCCTATGATAGATAACGATCCCCTAGTTTTGGTTAACAATGTGTTGGTCGGATTTTCTGTCCTGAGGCCAACAAGGATAAATAATCCACACAAAGCGCTTAAAACAACCCTCGGTGTGTTTGGGATGACTAAATCTCGTGGGAACAAAGGCCCCGTTGCCTTATGAGTTTGCTATCAAAAGAGAGTCTCACAATTTAGTAATAGAAATTCTTAAAATGAAATAAAGATTTCAAATATGTAATCTAACTAACATGACTAATCTAAGATGAAAATTTCAATAGTTGGAAAACATACAGATTTAACAGCTATTAAAACACACAGGTTTTAACAATAACTAAAGTGTATCTTTCACTATGAAATAAACTAAAACCTAATTTGAAAACCAACTCTATACCTAATCTATCATGCGCATAGGAGCTTGCTGAAATATGAATGCTATTTTCAAATCTGAATTTAAAATAAATTTTGTTAAAATCAAAATGACAATACAAAGTTAATCATTCAAATTTAAAACAACATAAATTTGATAACACAATATGCAAAATGACAAACAAAGTCATATCATTAAAGAAACTATGTAATCATTTAAATAGATCTCAAAATAACATAAGCCCGAGGAATACAAAAGGATTTTAGCACATAATTGCAAACTATATAAGTACCAAATAAAATATAGATACAACATAAATAAACAAGAGTACATATTGTAGCAGAGCTTTGTTACAAAACAATGATCCTGATCGCATTCCCACTCCTTTTCTTCTATTACATCCAACCTTGAATTGAATAGAAAGAAGTCTTACAAAATTCAGAAAAACAATTCTTCCAAACTTTACAGAACTTCCCCCTATGGAAACGTCTCATATTCCTTTTGCAAACAGAAACATTATAATAGAAAAATGAACAAAGAAAAACTCAGTTCCTCTCTTCTGCCGAGGCCCCCCCTCTTGTTACATTTGAACTACTTCGGTTTTATAGGCAATGAGGTACTTCAAATTGCTAGAAATAAATTTGGAGGAAACGCCTTCCATCTTACGTGTTGTAAATTTGTTATTCATTCCAACCTCTTCATCAAGAATATCTGTGTGATCTCAAGTATGATTGGTGCATGTTACAACATCATACAAATTTTCTTCAACCAATGCAAACATAATATCCTCACGTGCTCTTAATACATCGTTATCTACAAGTCCGTGTCCATTATTGAAAATAAATCTCCTCTCCGTAAATCAATGGCGAAACTTTTATTTTTTGACCCTGTAATTTAAACCAATAAAACATTATTAGAAATTTCAATTAAAGTGATTTACTAATAAAAATTTAGGATCTAAAAATTGGAATCAAAACCAAAGTTAAAATGGGAAGAAGGTGATAAATTTTGTCTTCATCTAATGCGACCACCATAAAATCAACGAATGTGATGGCCCAGTAATTATTTACCAAAAGAGCACCACTACACAGAGGGGGTTATTAAGACAATATTTGAGACAATATTGGTGTAAATTGTCTCAACTTAAGACAACAAATAGTTTGTGTATTGTCTTAAGAATTGTGTTTAAGTGGGTGTCTTAAACTATTGTCTTAAATTATTGTCTTAAACTATTGTCTTATTGTCTCAACTTAAGAAAAAAAATAGTTTGTGTATTGTCTTAAGTATTGTGTTTAAGCGGATGTCTTAAACTATTGTATTAAATTTAAGACAATAGTTTAACACACCCGCTTAAAGACAATACTTATGACAATACACAAACTATTTGTTGTCTTAAGTTGAGACAATTTACACAAATATTGTCATAATACCCTATATGTAATAGTGATAGAATGCAACTATTTATGATAGGGAATAGTGGAATCGAACCACCAATCTTCTGCATTATATAATGCAAATGCTCTACCTTTGAGCTTCTGCATTATATAATGCAGATGCTCTACATTTGAGCTAGCACCCTGCAGCTTCTTATAAAAAAAGAATATTTGTATTTTTTAGAGTTTTTTTTCCAGCAATGAGCACTAGAAGCATTGGGAAATAGCTTGCTGAAACAATTCAAGGTATGGTAGAGGGAAACAAACTTTAATTTACTATAAAGAAACTAGTGGAATCAATTGTATGTGTATTAGCTCACAGTTAAGCATGAAACACAAAGGATCTAGGAGCATAGGAAGCACATGTGGTAAGATGAGGCAACATGGATGACCCATGGTATTCAAAAGTCATGAGAGGTAATTCTGTAGGAAGTTTGATGATGAGAAGAAACAAAAGAAAAATTCTCAGTATACAGAGAATGCTGAAACGTACCCAACATATGATGTTTCTCAGGATCCGAGCATTACATGCAATGAGGAGGACTCTTAAATGGCTTTTGATGCTTCATCAGGTCCCCCAAAACTGCCTCTACCACTTCCTATGTAGAAAATTAAATTTGATCTATAATACAGACACGTTGTTGCATCATGTTACTTAGCTCCTCTGAAAAACTTATCATAAAAAAAAATTGTCTTCGTAAAATGTAGAAATTATAAAACATAGAAACCCGAGAATGTATATTTTTTATGTGGTCATATCAAAATGATTACTGATCAAATTCCAAGAAATGCAGGGAACATGTAGTAGTTCCCTATTCTTCATACTTTACCAAGCAATTCTCATACCTCTACCATTTCATTTATACCCTTGACAAGGGAATGTAAATCTGACAGTGGAATCTATAAGCCCCACCTTAGGACAAGACAATACTAAATGAATTGAAGGTTTACATTACATAATTTAAAAACTCAACAATATGTAAAGGACCTTCCAAATACATGGTTACATGAAAGTGAAGCAGCTCGATTTAGCAAGCCTTGGCTGCAACCAAAACCAGAATTGCTTGTAAGTAAAGTATCAAAAACTAATAAATTGCCAGATATTAAGCATAATATTATTTAAAGGAAGTAAACCAAAGAAGGGAATCCATTTATAGGGACAAAGGCATTGGGAAAGAAATAATTTAAACGGGGAACACCTCAAATGGAAAACCTTTGTTAGCATATAAAATGAATAAATTTGCCAATCACACAACAATCTAAATGAGGGAAAAGTTGAAATGGGAATGATTTATTGGAAATAAAATGAATAAAGACACTGATCATAGAGTTCTTGAGTCAGAAAATTCTGAGATGGGCACCTCTTTATAGGGACAAATAGCTTATAGGCATAGAGCTATATTTAAGAGGGTGCCTAATTGAAGTTGTTGTGAAGATCATCTCCAGCCCATATCGGGGAAAGGAACACATTAATGAAGAAACATAATCCACACCCTATGACTATCATAGATATCCTTTGATGCGCCATTTGAAAAAGGTTTTCAACACGATAGCCAAAAATTGTGATAAGATTGTAGGTGAGAATGAAGGTTGCCACCCAGTAATTGTATCTTTCCTTTATTATTGGAAAGATGTGTGAATATGTCGACACTGCACCTGCATCATAAAAACAGAGTAAAGAATCGAATATAGTAGTTTTTTTTGCATTTTTCAATGATGGGAATGGAAATGGATCTACCTTACACAAAAACAAAAAATGCCAATATAACCTGATCATAATTTTTTCGAGCAAGTTCTGCAACATATATCACCACCACTCCCAAGAATCTAGCCAACAAAGTGGCACAATATCTGTTGAGACCTTTGCTCAACGTTACACCTAAATCATATCACAATTGCACAGAGAATTAATTTTTAAAAACCCAATAAGTAGTCTAGGGATACTAGTGAAATCCTCATATCCAAATTCGATATTTTATGAGATACCCTAATAGTAAGGTTTTAGAGATATAAAAACCCTAAATAAGTTATCCCCCTCTTGTGCTCTAGATGAGTCTGGCCCATTAATATGGGATTATACACTCAACATGATTTAATGTTACATTTATCAGGTGCATTTAGAGGAGGATTGGATTTAAGAATTGTTGGCAGGGGTTTTGGGTAAGTGAGTTGCGCAGTGTCATGGCAGCTATGCAAGCTCATGCGACAATGCGCAAGGCCAGATCAGTGCAATGGGTGGAAGAATGACTGATTTTGAATATTTAATGTATTAATTGACCATGTTTTGTGGACATAGGTCATTATTGGTTAGAAGTTAGTTATAAGTGGACCTTTGATGTAAAGGTGCAAGCCTAATATAGAGATAGCATTGCAATTGATAGATAATGAGGAAGGGGATCATGATCAGTGCGATACAAGGCCAAGTCAATAGCTGAGAGTGATCGATATGTTGCGATTTGTCTATGGTCTCGATGAGTCTTTTATTTTGAACAATATGTGATTTGTCTTTGTCAGACACTGAATTTTGGGATGTAATCAGTCTCCTGTTGTGGAGAAGAATTATCTATTTTGGATATGTTGCATAGAATTAATATGACATGATGGTGGTTTACTAAATGCTGTCTTCTATTTTCCTATTTTCCATGCTGCAATGTCAATGAGAAGTGTATTGAATCTGTTTATGATGTTGCTGCAATGAACTGATGATGCGATCTATCCAAATTCTGTTACAATTATGATGAATGATGATGAAGATTATTAATATTGTTTTATGAATGATACTGCTGCAATAAAACTGCTACGATAAATGAATGATGTGATATGTTATGAATTGTGATAACTGTCTTAGTTATGTCAAGTGACTTGGGGTAATCTAATAGTTATGCTGTCGAAGTCATGAATGCCATAACTTCCCTTCATATTTCCAAAAACTTGGTTCCAATAGCTCTTCCTTGAACACCTTGGGTGAGAATTCATCCACTCTGTCGATATTGCTGGGTAGGGTAAAACCTGTTTGGGCCAGTGCTTAGGGAGATCACACTAGTTGGGTGTCAACAGAGTGAGAACCCCTGTCGACGAGGCTTTGTTGGTGGCTTTTTTCCAACAAATGGTTCCATTGATGGGATTGAGTTGCTATTGAAAGGAGGATATGTTTTGGCATCCTGTTAGAAAACAGGACCATAGAGCAATAACATATATACAGTTCAATCAATAAACAAGATGCAAATCACATTGAAACATTACAAAGAGACACAGATATAACGTGGTTCACCCAAAGGATGGGATATGTCCACAAAGAAATTTGCTAGTCCTTTTATTACAGTCCAAAAAGATGAAGGGATACACCCTGGAGCAAAATCGCTGCACTTCCTCTTCACACTCTCATAGTCTCTCTTCTAGTACAATACAATACCATATCTAGTCAATTTACAATGCTCTCTTTTATAGGGGAAATACCATGGGAAAAATTCTAGGGTTTACCCAGTACCATGGGTTCGCAATATTGTTGGCCAACACACATCCCAAAAAAAAATTTCGGGGGCTCCGCCCCCGAAACCCAAGGCAGGGGGAACGAGTGTACAAAACTCCTGGGTTACAATCACAACTAAATAATATCTCTGGATATGGAAGATTAAGCTCTAGAACCAACAATCTCCCACTTGGAGACTAATCACAACAACTCTACCGCTACTGCACTTGCTGGACCTTGGACTCGGCAAATTTCTTCTTTTCACCTTCATGCTTTAAGGCCAACACAAACCGAGTAGGAACTCAGTTTCTCTCTGGTTACTGCCTTTGTCAACATGTCTGCAAGATTCTGGCTAGTGTGAATCTTTTCCAATTTTAACAGTTCTTCATCTAGAACAGATCTTATGAAGTGGTACTTGAGTTCTATATGTTTATCCCTCGAATGAAAAACTGATTTCTTTGCAAGATGAATTGCACTCTGACTATCATTGTACAACCTAATATTCTCTTGTTTCTTACCCAATTATTCCATGAACCTCTGCAACCAAATCATCTCCTTACTAGCCTCTGTAGCAGCAACATACTCTGCTTTCGTTGTTGAAAGTGCAACAACCTGTTGCAGTTTTGAAATCCAACTTACTGTTGTTCCACCCACAGTGAAAACATACCTTGTGGTGCTCCTCCTGCTGTCTTTATCACCAGCCATATCTGCATCAACATATCCTTGTAGAATAGTGTCTAAACCTCCAGAACATAATGCATGAGAAGTGGTACCTCTCAAATACATGAGAATCCACTGTACTACTTTCCAATGCTCTTCACCTGGATTATTCATATACCTGCTCACAACTCCCAATGCATGTGCAATATTTGTTCTTGTGCACACCATGGCATACATCAAGCTCCCAACTGCTGATGAATAGGGAATTTTAGACATGTAATCTATCTCTTCCTGTGTCTTTGGACACATATGCTTGCTTAGTTTGAAATGGCTTGCCAAAGGTGTGCTGACTGGTTTTGCATTCTTCATTCTAAACCTCTGCAACACCTTTTCTATGTACTCACCTTGAGACAATGTCAATTTGCGATTTTTCCTATCTCTTGTTATTCTCATACCAAGGATTTGCTTTGCAGCACCCAAATCCTTCATCGCAAATGATTTAGCTAGTTTTCTTTTGAGCACATTTATATCCTGCATGTTAGACCTTGCAACAAGCAAGTCATCCACATACAATAAAAAGATAGTATATCTTCCGTTATCTAGCCTCTTGAAATAAACACAGTGGTTAGAATGACATCTATCATAACCTTGTTCTGTCATAAACTTATCAAATTTTAAATACCACTGGCTTGGAGCTTGCTTCAAGCCATACAAGCTCTTCTTCAACCTGCAAACCAAATTTTCCTTCCCTTTGACCTCATACCCTTGTGGTTGCTGCATATAAATCTCTTCCTCCAAATCGCCATGGAGAAAGGCCATTTTTACATCTAATTGTTCAAGATGCAAATCTTCTACTGCCACTAGACTTAAAATAGTTCTAACTGAATTTATTTTAACAACAGGAGAAAATATTTCATCAAAGTATATACCTTTCTTTTGTGCAAACCCCTTTACAACAAGTATAGCCTTGTACCGCTTCTTTCCTCCATCTTCTTCCTTCAACCTGTAAACCCATTTATTCTGCAATACCCTTTTTTCTGCAGGCAACTTAACCAGATCCTAAGTCTGGTTTCTTACCAATGAGTCCATCTCCTCATCCATGCCTTGCTCCCACTTCTTTCTAGTTTCTACCTGCATTGCTTCTTCAAAACATTCTGGCTCACCAGAATCAGTCATCAATAAATAATACAGTGAAGGAGAGAATCATTTAGGGGGTCTACTTAACCTGGTAGACCTTCTTACAGTTGCAGGAGTTTCAAGTACCTGTTGTCGCTCTTGGTTTTCTAGTGCTTTTGGAACTTCATTTTCTTTGATTTCATCAAGCACTGTGTACTTTGTGTTTTCTTTTTCTTTTTTCTTTCCCTGCATTTGTTCTTTGTACATGACCTTTTCATTGAATACTACATCTCTACTCCTAATGATTTTGCGATTTTTAAGATCCCATAAGCAGTAACCAAAATCATTAACCCTGTATCCAATAAAGGTACATTTCTTGGATTTAGCCTCAAGCTTTGTTCTATCATCTTTATCAATATGGACAAATGCTTCACAACCAAAAGTTCTCAGAAATGAGTATTTTACCTGTTTACCTGTCCATGCCTCCTCTGGAATGCCACCATCCAAAGCGCTTGAAGGCCCTCTATTTATTAAATAAATAGCAGTGTTTACAGCATCAGCCCAAAACTATAAGGGAAACCCTGCATGCAATCTCATACACCTTGCATGCTCCATGATCATTTTGTTCATCCTTTCTGACACACCATTTTCTTGGGGTGTTCCAGGGATTGTCTTCTCTCTATGAATCCCATTGTGTGAACAGTAATTGTCAAACTCCTTGCTGTAGTACTCACCTCCATTATCAGATTTGAGACATTTCAACCTTTTTCCTGTCTCATTCTCAGCCAAAGCTTTCCACTTCTTAAAAGTATCAAAAAAATCAGATTTCTATCTAATGCAATAAACCCAAGTTTTTCTAGTTGCATCATCAATAAAAGTAACATAATAACGAGAGCCACCAAGAGATTGTACCGGAGCTGGTCCCCATACATCTATATGGACAAGCTCTAACTTTTCACTCTTATTTTGTTTCTCAACCCTGAGAAAACTAACTCTCTTCTATTTTCCATAAACGTAGTTCTCACAAAATTCCAAACTTACCTGCTTCAGATCTGGAAGCAGTTTCCTTGAGTGGAGAATCTGCATCCCCTTCTCACTCATGTGTCCAAGCCTATGATGCCACAACGCTGCACCTATTTCTGTGGAAGCTACAGAAATAGAATAATCAGTGTTATGAGGACATAAATATAACATACCTTTCCTATCTCCTTTTTCAATTACCATTGATCCTTTAGTGACCTTCCACCACGTTTTTCCAAACGTAGACAAATAGTTGCCATCAACCAACTACCTTGTTGAGATCCGATTTCTTTTCATAGCAGGAATGTGCCTTACATCCTTTAGCAACCAGTCATTTCCATTATTTAGTTTAATCCGTACCTTACCCTTTCCAACAATTTTACATGGTTCATCATCCTCGAATAACACATGCCCAAAATCACCTTGAACATAATCATAAAAGAATTTCCTATGGGGTCTAGCATGACATGAAGCCCCTGAATCTACTACCTAGTAATCACTAGTATTATCTAATGCAAGAATCAATGCATCTTGTAACACATCACCTACTACATTAGCTTCCTGGGTAGTCTCTTGTTGCCTCTCACCTTTCTTCTTTGGTGCTCTGCAGTCTTTCTTTAGATGTCCTTTCTTACCACAGTTTCAGCATTCTATTTTTCCGAATCTAGACTTGGATCTTCCCTTTTTAGACTTGTCACGATTTCCTGGGCTCCTTCTTCTCTCGTTTTGTCTCCCTCTGCTCTCCATGGTCAATGCATTACCTGATGTCTCACCTGTGCTTTTCCTTTGCATTTCCTCGCTAAGAATAACACTAACAACATCATCAAACTTAAGAGTGTTTGAACTAGGGATAGAGTTACTTACAGCCATGACCAAGCTATTCCAGCTTTCTAGCAATGAGCACAAGATTAGAAGAGCCCTAAACTCATCATCAAAGTTCACTTTTACAAAAATTAATTGATAGGTAAGTGTATTAAACTCATTTAAATGGTCAGCAATAGATCCACCTTCCGACATCTTCAAATTAAATAAACGCTTCATTAAAAATACCTTGTTAGAAGCCGAGGGTTTTTCATAGAGCTTACTCAATGCGCTCATCACACCCTCTATTGTTTTTTATTTTGAAATATTGAAGGCCAGCGACGAAACCAGGCACAACTGTATTGTTCCTAGTGCCTTTCTGTCAAGAACCTCCCATTCTTCATCCTTCATAGCCGTCGGCTATTTTTCTTTTTCGCCCAATGGCAGGTATAGATCTTTCTAGTACAGATAGTCCTCCATTTGCATCTTCCATAACTGATAGTTTTGGCTGTTAAATTTATCGACCCTAAACTTTCCTTCTTCTGCCATTGCTTCCACTCAAACCAGGAACCTTTCTTTCCTGTGGGTTTAGCAACCAAATAGACCTTTTGGCTCTGATACCAATTGTTAGAAAATAGGACCACAGAGCAATAACAGATATAAAGTTAAATCAATAAACAAGATGCAAAACACATTGAAACATTACAGAGAGACACAAATATAACATGCTTCACCCAAACGATGGGCTACCACCATAAAGAAATTTTCCAGTCCTTTTATTACAGCCCAAAAAGATGAAGGGATACACCCTGCAGCAAAACCGCTACACTTCCTCTTCACGCTCTCACAGTCTCTCTTCCAGTACAATACAATACCATATCCAGTCGATTTACAATGCTCTCTTTTATATGGGAAATACCATGGGAATATTTCTAGGGTTTACCCAATACCATGGGTCCACAATACTATTGGCCAACACACATCCCAAAAAAAATTTTCAGGGGCTTCGCCCCTGAACTCCAAGGTAGGGGGAACGAGTGTATAGAACTCCTAGGTTGCAATCACAACTGAATAATATATCTGGATCTGGAAGATTAGGCTCCACAACCAACACATACGACTCGAACGGAGATCGATGAGTGGTTTGGTCTAAAACAATGAGAGTTTGCTGAAACAAAAAATCAGAATCCGAAGCTATCGATGGGAAATTGGTTGCACAGATATATTCATGATGGTACTCATGAATGGTTCTTCTATGAGTTTCCTATCATCTTGTATGAGTGGCTAGTGAATTTCTCTTCTAAGAAGAAAAACTTCTAAAGAGGAGAGACAACATCTTAGACTCCGGAGCTAATCTAGGAATTGCAAGAAATAGACAATAAGGAATAGCGGGCTATCGGGGTGTGGTTGGGCAGTATCCTAGAGGGCTACATTACCGAGTTTGCAGCTGATACCAATAATTCATTTAGCAAAGCAGAAAGGGAGTTATTCAATGGACCACGAGGTAGATTTTTGTTGTCTCTGTAGCTATCTATTAAACAGGTTGTCCGTGAAAAGGGTATTCTGAAGATGGATCAATAATAGTGGAACTTTGGTGTGCGGAGGTTATAGACACCGCGACGAAAGGGGGGAGATGCATGGAAAGGTAAGGGGTAGATGGGCATGAGTTCTGGTGCAGTTGTGAAGGTCACCGAGGAAACAAGTGGTTGTACGAGAGGAGGATAAAGGATTCGAGAAAAGAAGCAGAGGATAGGAGAAGGCCCTGCTATGATCGAAGTGCAATTCCACGAGGAACAACCACACGAGACAAAGCGACCTTTTAGTGACAAGGAGGATGACCAGGCCCAGGCTATGCCCAGAACAACAGCAGGCTTGAATCCCAGCAATAACATGTTTACACCTCCGTGAACTACTCCACCACTAGGAAGAAACACGCATTCTACGTCGACTTACCCGATGTGTTAGCAACAGTCTAGCAGTAGAGTACTAGCTAGAGGAAGAAGGCCTAGAATGGTGGGTGATGAAATGAAGCTACCAATATTTCATGGAAATGGCACCGATGACCCAGAGCAATATTGATTCTTTTGCGAGGTGATTTGGACCGCCCGACAGACTGTGGATGATGATGTCAAGAAAAGACAACTAGAAACCACCCTCAGGGGTCGTGCAGTAGATTGGTACATGTGATTCATGCTGGTTCCTTAGGGAGGTACAACGAAAACATTGGATGACATCCATAAGGGGTTATTTGAAGAATTCAAGAAGCCAAAGTCCGAGCCTCAGAACACTATCGAGTTGAAAGAAATCAAGTAGTTCCTTAATGAAACAATTTGGGACTTTGATCAATGGTTTAAGACGTTGATGGCTCGGGTCAGCTTTTATATGAGTGATGTTTATCACAAGGAGTGGTTCATTTCCATGCTTATCCCACATATCAGACATCCGCTAATGTATCAAAAGATTGCGATGTAGAGCAAGGCTCTGGAAATCGCAATGAAATTAGAAGCATCACCAATAGGAGAAACCGTGGTCAGGATGAGCCATATTCAAGCATAGTTGGCCAATTTCATGCTCCAACTGCAAGATATCAAGAAGGATAAGGAAGATCATGATGAAATTTGGTGCAACCTATGTTGTGCAGATGGACACACCAAGGATACATGTTCGACGTTCCGAAATTATTTGCTTTCAGGAGCCCCAAACCCATTGAGCTGCGTTGGTGTACCATGGTGCTGCATATGTCAAGTCTATGGGCATTGACATGAGAACTACGACTACATGAAAAAGATGGTTACCAAGACAGAGAGTCTATATTGTACCTTTTGTTGGTCAGTAGGACATGACTATAAAACTTGTCAAGCTTATGACTTGCTCCAGGATAGGACATATGATTCATACTTTGTGGAAGGTGAGGACCCCCAGGCAATGCAAGTGCAGTCACAAATGGCACAACCAATAGCGCAGGTGTAGTATAAACTACTGCCCTCGATGCAGTTTATCCCGTCACAATTGCAGCAGCAGTTCGTAGTGCAACCACAGTTTGCGCCACGAACACAATATAATCAACTAGCACTCATTCAGCCTCAACCACAACAGTTTCAAGCTGTGCACTATGTGTAGAAGCAACCAAACCCTCCGCAGCAGTAGTTGGCCTATCCTTAGTTTGAGTAAGGAGGAGTCTAAGGAGGATTCTGCGGAAGATTCAAGGGACAAGGAGGAGGCTTCGGTCGAGAATCAATCTAGTGTTATACCTCTGGAGTATTCGAGCACTACCAGAGGGAGGGTTCTCATGCTTAGTGTACATACTGTGCAGAAAGCGAGCATAATATCAAAAGTTTCCCTCTGTTGATTGCAAAATGGTAGGCTGGAAACATTCCTCAGTCATAGAATGCACAGACTTAGAACTAGCCAATGTTCCAAGTGTAGAACCAGTGGATGATGCAGAATCATATCCCACCACAGACTCAAAATTGGCCAACGAACCCACCGTTGAATCAGAACCCACCATTAAATCAAGGATCTATGGTTGCAACAATTAAATTCGAACCACGAATGAAGGATATCAATGTTGGGGTCATCACTCACACCTTTGTGACAACTGGAGAAGATGGAATGTGTCAGCAAGTTCGGTTCACTGGAAAGAACATGGTAGCATTTGATATTGCAATGGAGAAAGATACCTTCTTTGAGGCCAAGCATATAATCGGGAGAAATCCATGTAAGTTATCTATTATCGACATGCCATCTAATTTTGATCCAATTGTAGAGGTAGGACCATCGCGGCAGCATGGTATCTTGCAGCAATTCTTTGAGAGTTGTCTCTCGCTAGCAAGAGATCCCAAATCCCTTGTTGAGATTGAGAAGTTGTTGTACCACCGGGATAAGGCATTGAAGGATTCCACAGTAAAATCCTTGCAAAAGAGGAAGATAGACAAGGAGATGAGGATGAACATTCAAATTGGAGATTACGAGGTTGACTCGGTTATTCAAGATCTCAGATCAGATGTAAACATTTTGACCAAGCAAAATTGGTAGGTGATGGGGAAGCTGACATTGGGATGGTCATCGATGTAGCTGCGACTAGCAAATCAGGAAAAGGTTTAGCCCATTGGTCATGTCTCAAACCTGGTTGTTGATGTTGAAGGTATGAAAACATATGCTAATTTTGATGTGATAGAAGTGGTTGAAGATGGACGTTCCTATCCTGCACTGATAGGGATTGGGTGGGCTAATGATAGCATGGTGGTTATCCATTTCAAAAAATGGGTTATGACGTTTGACAACCAGGATGTCAGGGTCATTAATCCCATGGACCCTCAAGAAGGACACCGGTATACTGAACCTGTGAGTAATGAAGTCAGTAGAAGTTGGTATCACGACCCAGTGGTGGGCAACGCCAAGAAGATGATCCATGATTGGGGACAATGTCAGAGATTGATGATGGTGCATTTCGACAATTCAGAGGTGTATCATGCTAGGAGATACGATGGATGGAATGACCCTGGCGGTCACTTGATGGAATTCCAGGCCTTATGGGCCTCATGGCCTAAATATGAGTGGGTCCATGCTTTTGTTCATACTCTGGACAACATGCTGAGATCCTGGAATGTAGCGGCAGAACTGTGCCGAAATAAAACCACTTGGGAAGAGTTGTCCATTTTATTTGCACAGACGTTTAGTTTCCAAGATGCCAACCTAGAGGTACATAATGCCTTGCAAATCATCCATGATGTAGTGTTGATGGTCGTCCCTGTCGCATACCCAGTTGATCCACATGCATACTACTCGATGCAACCCATGATGACATGGTAAAATCTATCTAGAGAACCTGAAGATGATGATGAGTTGCGGAATGTTAATATTCTAGAGTCAAAAGGAATCCGTGATGTTGCAGCACCAGAAATACTGATGGATTCGATGAGTTAGCCTCTGAAGATCAGGAAAGTCAACATTGGGTCGGAAGAGAACCCAAAATTTGCCAATATTGAGGACTATTGGGACGAGGAAACAATAGCCAAAATAACGAACCTGCTGCATAAATTCCAGGATCTTTTTTCGACGTGGTTCTCAAAAATGAAGGGGATATTAGGGGACCTCCGGGAGATGAAAATCATGTTGAAAATAAATAAAAAACCTATGCGACAAAGGCCGTATCGATTGAATACATGATACAAGGGCTGTGTGAAGGTTGAGATTGACTAGATGTTGGATGCAGGGATCATTGAACGTATCAAAGAATCAGAGTGGATAAGCCCTATGGTAGTTTAGGATAAAAAAATTGGTGAAGTCCACATTTGCGTTGACCTAATAAATTTGAATGATTCCTACATGCATGATCCATTCTCGACTATGTTTTCAGATGAGGTCCTTGAAGGAGTAGGTGGTCAGGAGATGTGTTCTTTCATAGATGGCTTTTTGGGGTACCAATAGATTCGAATTATAAAAAAGGATCACCATAAGACCACGTTTTTCACTAAATGAGGTTGTTTTCAATATACAGTCATGCCTTTTGGGTTCAAGAATGCACCAATGAACTTTTCTCGGGTGGTTGTCACTGCATTCAAAGATTTCATTCAAAAGTTCCTACAAGTATATGTGGATGATTGGATATTCTATGGGCTAATTAGGGACCATCTCGACAACTTGTGATTGATGCTAGAAAGGTGTTGACAAAATCAAATTGCATTTAATTGAAAGAAGTTCATTTTCTGTGTGCCATTTGGAATGTTGTTGGGACATATCATGTGCAAGCAAGGGCTGTTGGTTGATACAACAAAGATTGCGCTAATTCTTAGTTTGCCTTCATCGACGAATGTGAAGATTCTTTGGACGACATTGGGGCACGTGGGGTACTATCACAAGTTCATCAAAGGATACGTTGTGATTACTGCCCCTATGGAGAAGCTATTAAAGAAGGATGCTACATTTGAGTGGAGTCAGGAATGTCAAGGAAGTTTTGACACACTGAAGGCCAAGATGGCCTCCGCACCCATACTGGTATTCCCTAATTGGAACAAGGAGTTCCATGTACATGTCGATGCCTCTTCTGTTGCAATGGGGGTTGTGCTTGCGCAACCAGGTGAGGGTGACTTGGATCACTCGATCACATATGCCGGTAGGAATTTCTCGTTTGTTGAACAAAATTACACAACGACTAAAAGAGACGGATTGGTGATGATTTATGCCTTGCAAAAGTTTAGGAACTATTTGTTAGGCAGTCACTTCAAGATGTTCACCGATCATTCTGCTTTGTAATATCTGTTCAATAAGCCTGTGGGGGGGGGGGGGGGGGGAGATCGGTCGGTGGCTACTACTTTTTTCAGCAATTTGAATTTGAAATATTTGTGAAGCCCAGATGATTGAATGCATTGAGACCGGAGAAGAACGTACCAATATTGATGACATATTACTAGATGCGCAACTATTTTGGGTCGATATCGTAAATGATAATTATGCCCCAATCATTCAGTTCTTGGCCACTGGTGTCACCTCGGAGAACCTTTCAACTAGTCAGAAGAAGCAGTTGGTAGTAAAGGCTTTATATTTCCAGCTGATTGCTGGGAAGTTATACAAGCTTGGACTAGATGAAATCTTGTGATGGTGTATCCTACCACATGAGCAGGGACCCATTCTAGAAGAAGCACATGTAGCAATTGCATGAGGTCACTATGGAGGAAGGGCTACTACGCGTAAGGTGTTTTGCACCGAGATATGGTGTCCTATGTTGCATAATGATTCCGTATACTATGCGTGGAGTTGTGACGTCTGTCGATGTGTCGGTAAACCATCGCAGCAAGATGAAATGCTGCTTGTTCTGCAGGTAACTCTACAACCTTTTGATAAATGGGCTATGGATTGTGGGTCCAATTAATCCACTGAGGAAGAGGACTGGTGTATGATACATCATTACCACAACTAACTATATGACCAGGTCGGTATAGGTCACACTATTGTGGATTCTACCACTGTGACAGCAAGAAAGTTCACATTTGAGAATACTGTGACATGGTTTGGGTGTCCTAGGATATTGATGAGTGACTAGGGAAGTCACTTTATCAACCGCACTACGAGAGAGCTAACTATGGATTTGCAGGTGCAACATAAGAAAAGCACACCATACCATCCACAGGAGAATGGGACTGTTGAAGCATTCAACAAAATTTTGGAAACAGCGTTGACAAAGGTATGTAATGCTAATCGCGATGACTGGGACTTGAAAATTCCAGTAGTGCTATGGGCCTATTGCACCACTTATAAATAGCTGACTGGATAGACACCGTTTAAGCTAGTATATGGGCAAGAGGTAGTCATGCCCATGGAATACATTGTTCCTAGTTTGTGCATCGTTGTGGAAATCAACATGGAAGATGCAGAAGCATTAGAAGAGCACATTGCGCAGTTGATCCAGTTTGAAGAGCACTGCTTTATTGCATTGTGAAGGATCCATAGATGGCGTTGCATGATCATCACATTAAGAATAAACAGTTTGCGGAATAGATTTGGTGCTGTTATATGACAGCAAGTTCATGAAGCATCCAGGTAAGTTACATATGCACTGGTTAGTCCAGTATCTTATTCATTCCATTACTTCTGGAGGTGTGGTTTAGTTACAGCAATTAGATGGTGTGGTACTATTGATGCTTGTCAATTTGAGTCTCTTGAAGCCCTATAGGACAGGGTCAGAGCCACGTGCCGCTTGAGGCACTATAAAGAAAACACCAGCAAATTTTGTTAGATAGCAGCAAGGAAAACCTAGGGGAAGAGGTCACGCAAGGATAGGAGTTATTAGCGATAGAAGGGAGACCACGAATGACATCTGCAGGGCTATGCGTTGGTCAAATCAATAATAAATATAGGTAGTTAAAATAGTTAGCTGGTGGCACTTGTTGAAGCGACGCGCATTAATGGTCGATCCGACCATTAGTAGGGTGAGATTGTTGGTGGATTTGATGTCATTACTGTTGGATTTGGTCATGATGGACATGATGGATTTTATAAGGATGATTTTGAATTGGGAAGTGGCTATAAAAAGCATGTGGGACGCAGGAGGAAGGAATTGTTTAGAATAGTTCAGTCGAGTGAGCAAAGTGTTGAGCCGAGTACAGTCAAAGACTCTTGAGGGCAAGTTGTGGAATAGAGGTGCAGATTCATCAAGTGCACAGTAAGGATTGGGGACTGCGACATGCTGAGAGACCCTGATGCAATTGATATTTTCAATGAGCAGGAATCCCCCGTTTAGCCCAGGGACGTTGAGGAAGAAGTCATGAGCATGCCGGTAGGCTCTTCGATGATCCCCAAAAGAAAGCGGTAGGCTCAGAAGCCCAGTTCCACACCGCCGTAAAAAAGGAAGACCTGCACTTCAGCTAGAGTGCAAGGAGAAGGGACTACACAAACCAGGACGTCGAGCTCGAGATCTATAGAGCCTGAGGTGCCCAGGGGTGTCTCTGTCAATGATATCCTGGGATATGTTGCTCCAACGCATATGGGAGCGAAGCCAAGGAATCTTATAAAGAGTCAGAAGTATCCACCCAAATTACCGCCATTACCAAAAGGGATGACTTTCTCGGTAGATATCATCCCTGCCTTGATCAGGATAAACTTTGAAGATGTCCGAGATGAGCCCTATGAATCAGTTTCGACAGGGCCTGGTGCACTGATTCATAGGATTCCTCAACCATGGGCGAGCGAGTTGAATAAATATGGATTGTTGGGCCTCATTAATATACCTCACTTTGGGTGACTGAATGAAGCTCATGCATGCATCAAATAGCTCTTTTCCTACTTTCATGGTGGGACACTATAGTTGAATGAGCCTATTCCCATCATGGTCGACTTAATTGCAAATATTACGGGCTTTCCAAAGGCTAGGGAAGATCCAGTGTAGTATATTTGTGGGTGGGATACTGACAAGAAGCTTGCCAAGCAGTTGAAGGAGAGATTTGGCTTGCAGGGTGATGGCCACACCCATCGTATCGATCGCATTAATTCACAGGTGGTGTGTATCGGGGCACACATTTTAGCGAGCAAGATTGTCTAGGGGAATCAACCGGTCCAATGCAACTTAGGTGTGGTCATATGTGCACAAAAATGTGCAGAGGGCATGCAAATGAACTGGTCCTTGTTTTTGCTCAACCAATTGCTTGACGATGATTTCACTGCTCAGGGAGGGTGACGATTTTCCTACAGTTGGTTGTTAATTATCATTGCGCTTGTCACATGGATGGAGCTAGAAGATTATCAACCAATGGCAGCCGATGCGGTGAAGGTTAACCGATGCACATGCTATCAAAATTTGTGGTGGGTTGAGGATCTTAGTTGACAGATGGACTGTGTGATCCATTTTTGGGTCTATTAGGAGGCGTTGCAAGCTACAGCTGTCAAAGTTCCCCACTTATCCAATTACGTAGTAGCCAAGTATCAGTGGCTCATTCAGTTCACTATCAGGACTTATTCAATTTATGTCCAGGCATGGTGCGACCTTGACAAGAAGTGGCTACCTTTGGCCTACAAAGTCACTGATGAAGAATTGGATGATATTTTTCATGAGTGGCTGGTTAAATGGTATAACCCTGTGAGCCAGGAGGAACTCTCTAAGGAGTCACCAGCTGATGCCCTCAACAAGCCTGTCCAGATGGAGATGATTTTTCATGACTTCAACAATGAATCATCGACAGACCCTAAGGCCAAAGCACAGTGCATGCAGGAGGAAACTTGAATGAAATGGCACCAAGAATATGACGTAGGTAGTGGCACCCGACCAGGGATGGAGGACCAACTGCAATGGCTCATCAAAGTGGTCATTGACTCCTTGAGGCTACGATGCAAACGATACGAGAGTCCAACCAAGAAGGGTTTGTTGTGGTAAGAGATAAGTTGAATTCTATTTATGATGTTGTTTCTAGGAAGACACCTAGGAAAGATGTGATGCAGGAATTCCTGTCAACCAGCAGCGAGCTGTGGGATAGGAACGTTCAAGTTCCCTCGACTACGATCAATGCGGGGAGTGAAGAAGTGAACTTGTTACTTTAGCTTCTCTAGAGAATTACCTTGGATCTTAACAAGTTACCCACTTAGGTGCTTATGGAGCTGCAGCATGTTGCTACCCAGGAATTGGCAGACAGGAAGATGGAGCTTAATGAGTGGTATGTGTAGTCGCAGAGCGAAGCTGAGAAGCTATAGAAAGAAGTTGAGGAGTTGCATCAGGTTAGGGTGTAGATGGTGGAAGAGAAGGTAAAAGAGATTGAGGCATTGAAGGTAGCACAGGCTGAGCTACAACACAAGGCTACTAAGGAAATCACCAAGCTTAAGAAGGTGCAAAACCGCCTTATCATTGAGAAGGTGTAGTTGTGCAAAAGTCGTGGCACGATCGAGCAAGCTGTTGATGAGGCCTTTCAATGTATATTTGAGAGCACGAACGAGCTTACTATAGTTGATAAGGACAAGCTACTTGGGGAGCTTATTATCAAGCTCCAGGACACCAATCTTTTGCTCAATTCCCTAGTCCATCTAGAGATGCCGCCAGATCAAGTTGCTGAATGGAAGGCTACTATTGAGGAGATAGTGGCCTAGTTTGAAAAAATGGATCAAGAGGAAAAGAAAATCATGGAGGGGATGACATAGTTCTAACAAATATTTTTCCACGACGAATAACTCGACTAGTTAACCATGCAGGTGCAAGAAGCTGAAGGACAGTTGATGACACTGAAGACATTGCTACGAGCATTGTCTATCATGGTGCAGATCACATGGTCCAAGGAGTTGAAGGACCTACATCAGAGAGCTTCCTCCACCCAATAATTCCAACAAAAGCACCATGCCCAGTTGGATGAGTTTTAAGAAGTTGGTGGGCAGTTGGTTGTCAAAGCAGTCACAACACTGTAGGCAGTGGAAGAAATTCGACAGACGGTCGATGAAAAGGTCGGGATAGTGCACCCCATGCAGCAGGATTTTCTCAATTGTCAAGGCACTGCTGACAGATTCTAGCTCTAGGTTTGAGAGATCTCGCAATAGTTTGAATATTTTAAGGTATAGACATCAGCATATACCCTGTCAACTTGACGTGGCTCGAGGATGAGCCAAAAGACTGTGTTGGGGGCCTGTTGGTAGGGGTT
Organism: Pseudotsuga menziesii; assembly: GCA_001517045.1. Lineage (NCBI taxonomy): Eukaryota > Viridiplantae > Streptophyta > Pinopsida > Pinales > Pinaceae > Pseudotsuga > Pseudotsuga menziesii. The sequence goes on along the minus strand of LPNX010692014.1, from coordinate 433,871 downwards.
TTGGGTAAGTGAGTTGCATAGAATCGTGGTAGCTGCGTAAGCTCACCCGACACCGTGCAAGGCTAGATCAGCACAATGGGCAAAAGAATAACCGCTTTTGAATATTTAATGTATTAATTGACAATGTTTTGTGGACATAGCTCATTAGTGGTTAGAAGTTAGTTAGAAGTGGACCTTTGATGTAAAGGCACAATCCTATATATAGAGATAGATTTTCAATTGATAGATGAGGAAGGGGATCATGATCAGTGCGATACAAGTCTAAGTCAATATCTGAGAGTGATCGATATGTTGCGATCTCTCTATGGTCTCGATGAGTCTTCTGTTTTGAACAATCTATGATTTGTCTATGTCAGATACTAAATTTTGGGATGTAATTAGTATCTTGGTGTGGAGAAGAATTATATGTTTTGGATCTATTGCACAGAATTAATATGACATGACGGTGGTTTCCTAAATGTTGTCTTGTTCAAGGAGCTAGTCAGTGAGCCGACTAGTTGAATATCCAACTAATTAGAGAGTAGGTCAGCCACATAAGGTCATGTCGGTTGACTGAACCGATGGGTAGTTATATGTAACTATTTGTAAATCATATATATTAGGTTGTTGAACTAGATGAGAACTCAGTTCAGTTCTGTGTATGTATGGACCCTCATGTTATAATATAATCTCTTATTCCTTACCTAAAAAAAAAAGAGACATACATATAACGACCATAACTGTCAGAAAAAAAAAACCTATAAAAATATAAAAATCCCAAAAACAACAAACATACCCATAAACCAGAATGACAAGAAACTTCTAAAGGTATAATAACCAGCACTTCAACAACCAACACCAACCCCATAGACATATCGCCATTGACCGCTCGCATGATCGACATCGACCGATGACCCTGAAAGTCAAATCACGCCTTCATGACTATGGACAAAAGGAGCGCCAAAATAAAATCATATTTAATGCAAACTCCATAGACTATGCTGGACCATGACTTTCACCATTAACACATCCATTGACAAAAATGTCACCCGCTCCACCTATAAATATCGGGGCAAAAAAAGATCATTTACTATATTTTGAAGAGATAAAACAACCGAGTATTTATAAATTTGAGAGACGAGACCTTGTAAGAAAATCCAGCCAAGAGACAAACAAGATAGCCCCGAAGCAAACTAGAGCTGCAGATGCAAAAACACAAGAACTACAATACGCTGAAACTCCACTTATGAGAAGATTAAGAAATATAAAAAATGCCAAGGTACAGGAAACCTCGTGGGAAAAAACCTTGGCAAAAATCAAAGAATGGGATTATATGGACAAGAAAATGACACCAGAAGCAGAGAAGATAAGCCATAGCAGCATCATGAGTTACATGAACAGACCATTCATGGAAATATTTGGAGGAACGAAAGAAACAATAGTGAAATTTACCATTAGTCGGTATCACAATGGAAAATTTTACTTCGACAGACCAGTAGAAATTTCTGGTGAAGTTATATACAAACTTACTAGTCTCTCAAATTAGGGTGACCCTATCCCTATTTGTATAAAAGAAGGACTGATAGAACGACTGACTGGAACACCAACAGGGAAGAACTGGAAAGGGATAATAATCAGTCAAATACAAGCCCGAACACTGCAAATCATGGAAAAAACCATAGCAACAGGACTCACTCCTACAAGTTGAGGGAGTGATATGAAGCTAGACATGGTGGAAGTAGTCGAAAAAATAACATGCACAAGGAAAATTTATCGTTGGGCTCAGCATGTTGTCAACATACTCAAGACTATATGTGAGAAATTTCAGGACTCAGTCGAGATTATAAGATTTCCATCCCTGATACTCTGGATAGCAATGTACCACTTGTGCCTAGTCGAGGAAAAGCAGTTCCAAGAACCACACAAGTACCACATGTGGAGATTCAAGCCATTTTCATAGAATGGAACATTGAAAGAATTGGAAAATGGTAAAGTACTACTGGAAAACTAGTTCCAAAACCTAAAACTCCAGACAACTAGATGGAGGTTTCCTCAGAACATGTGAAGAAGTCTACCGAAAAAATACATATTCAACTCAAGATCGACCACACAGTAGTTTGGTATGTGCAGGGGGAAAAAGCAACAGTGAAACCTCTTGACTATTACCTAATAGTCAAAGAGATTTTCTGAGAACTAGCTCGACAATCCCATGAGAATCCAATACAAAGCTATCAATACCAGCAAAAGCCAAAGAAATAAATCAACCAATTGAAGAAGCATTGTATGACCAAGAAAAAGAGGAGGAATGAAAACTTCATTTGCATATTAGTGCCTTCAAGTCGGATGATATACCGGCAGAGGATACCAGCAAAATTCAACTGACAATTGTCCCACAACCTATCCAAACGAGAAGCACACCAACTGAACATCAGGTAGCCAAACCGACAGAAAAAAAGTATCATTCCTGCTCACTGACAAAGAGAAGGAGAAGAGCATATAGAAGAAGACATCGAATCAAATAATACAGAATATGCTATGACAAAAAAAAAAAACTTAAGGAAAATAGCAAAGGAAATAGCAGTCTCAAGGAAAAAGAAGGAAATTTAGGAAAAAGGGAAGGGGAAGCGTAGGATTCTCCTATCTGAGTTAGAAGATGAAGAAGAACTGTTGGCTACTGATGTCGACATTATAGAAGACAAAATAGCAAACAAATTTTTAGTTGAAACACAATTCAAACAACTTGTCGACGCAGGAGCAAAGCAAGGGAGACCAAAAAAGGTAAAAACTGCAACCACTTCAGTTGATGAGAACATTCTTGATTTATTTTTTACACCTCCACCCCCATATCCAACCCAAATTACACAAGAAGACACCCCTTAGATACCCACCATAATCTCGGTTGACATTTGTAAGAATGCTATGTCGAAGACACTCAAAGAACGGCTCAACTAGGACGGTGATTTCTAGGCATACATTGAAAAATTACCCAAACTACTCACCTCTGTTTAGAGAATTACCCCCAAATTCCCACTAATTGAATCTAGTGCATCACGCCAGATCTTCTCTCAGCAAATTGGCTAGATACCTCAGAAATGAAGATCTATGGGAATTATCAAATCCACATTTTTGAGGAACCCCAACAAGACTTCCCAAATTGCCGCAATCTGCACCTCATCTATTATCCCTTTTGACATCTCACACCCTCCACCAACTAATGAACTGGAAAGAGATGTAGAAGATGTTATAATTTCATCATTAAGCTAGTAATACATTAGGATCTTTAACTGAGAGAATAACAAGCGCAGCAATCAACCACAAGAGACAATGAACAAAGTGTTTATCCTTGGGGAAACCATAAATGGTGAAAACCCCGCTACTTCCTCAAAGATAGAATCAGCACCAAAAGTAGAACCAAAAACAGTAAGTGATCTCCCGACAGCAGTAACCTTCTTTCTATATAGCCCAGTGTCTTCTCCTTCCTCAACTATGCGCTACACTTGAGTGTGTGTGAGATGTGTGATAAATAGAGAGGCCAACTCTTTATCTATACTAATTCTTGACTTCACTAAACCCTAATAGGGCTGACCTCACTAGGAGAGTCTAATGACCCTAGTGCCCCAGAACTACAGGGACTTTAACCCTTAGCCAATAGGAGGGTTACCCATAATGACTTGACATGACTTGTTTACATTATAGATCTTCCCGATAGGAACATCGGGGCATGACATGACTCAAGTACATCCTGGAATAAACATCGGGTTACAATATATAAGAAATACAACTGAAATACATTCTGAAGTTACATATACATCAACAGAAGAAGATAACTTGGAAGATATTGACCAGGTGATCGACAACCTATTCTCTGATGAGCCAGACAATTCACCATCTACACCACCACTTCCCAATCCAGAACCTTTACCAAACCTTGGACCATCTGTTTCAAATCCCCCAGATACACACCGAGCCACAAGTTACACCCAAGAAACTCAACCAGAAATTCCATCGACCAATGAATATTAGCAGCCAGAAAACCAACCACAGGGAAATCTACCACTTGCAGAATCAAAGACATAATAACAGATAGACCAACATAGACACATAAGAAAAAGAAAAGAAAAAAAGAAGAAAGAACACCACAAAGAATCAAGGTCGATAGTGATCCACATCAGCCAGCTCGAATCGACTACTGTAGTTGATACAAAGAAACTCAAAGATGGAGAGTTGGGTCAACTCCTAGAAAATCTCACCATAGAAGCAGCAGTAAGAAATATGAATAAACAAGAGCAGATTGACAACACTAAGAAAGAAGAAATCGAGTTTCTCAAAAAATGTAGGAATTTGATCCAAACAGTCATATCGGGACCTCTAAAGGCCAACACTGACAAGCCGCTTGAAAAGGCATACCAGCTATTCGAAAGCATGGTGTCAACTCTACAATCACATCTACAAAATACAAAGGAAGATCAAATAGGGGAAATGTCCAGACTACTTAGGCAGCATTATACAACATTCTTGAAGGCTCACAAAGTGTTACAAGACCATTTAGAGGAATCTATCATCACAGATGAAGTGCTCCATGATTAGCCTACCTATTATGGAAAAGTATTTCAGTAGACCCGTAATACCCATGAAAAGATTAAAGTGTTGGAAAAGAGATGAGGAATGGAAGAAACAATGAGAAATAAAATACAAGAATAAATTGTATTGGAAACAACCAAACTGCAGAAACTCGTGAGACAAGCACACCAGTGGGTATAGCAAGCACTACCGAGCCTCGACAAAATGGATACAATTTTCCCACAGATGAAAAGACTACTAGATGCAGCAGAATAAAAAGCTCAATTCATGGGACCCGACATGGAAAGCATTGCAGACCTTTCCATCCAAGAAAAGATGTCGAATCTGTCAAGCATCACAACATTGACTATCGACATCCAGAAAGTATTATAGAGATGGATAGAATTTCAACACCAACTGGTCGTTATAGCATAAAAAATTGTGGAAATATGCGTACAGAAACGACCAACCATCTGACTACATAGTCCATGAAGACAAACAATACCAAAAACAACTACCTAAGACAACAGAATGTTGAAGTATTTCCCCTGTTTCTTAGGGATGAAGAAATATTTTATTCCAGGGGGAGATGTCGTAGGAGCTAGTCGGTGATCAGAATAGCCAAATAACCGACTAATTAGAGAGTAACCAAAAGGTCGTGTCGGTTGAATGAACCGACAGGTAGTTATATGTAACTATTTGTAAATCATATATATTAGGTTGTTGACCCAGATGAAAACTTAGTTCAGTTCTGTGTATGTATGGAACCTCAAGCTATAATATAATCTATTATTTCCTTACCTATGTTCTTGTCTCTTGTGTCTGTTATGTCTATATGATTCCTTGTGTATTATTGGTAACCCTCTGTGATCTGTGAGATTACAACATGTCTTCGATTTTCTTGTTTTCTCTACTACGATGTCAATGAGAAGTGTATTGAATATGTTTATGATGTTGTTCTAATGAACTGATGATGCCATCTATCCCAATTCTATTACAATTCTGATGAATGATGATGAAGCTTATTGATGTTGTTTTATGAATGATACTGCTACGATAACACTGCTGTGATAAATGAATGATGTGATCTGTTATGAATTGTGATAACTGTCTTAGTTCTATTGAGTGACTTGGGGTAATCTAATAGTTATGTTGTCGAAATCGTGGATGCCATATCTTCCCTTCTTACTGCTAGAAACTTGGTTTTGACATCTCTCCCTTGAACACCTTGAGTGAGACTTCATCTGCTCTATGGATGTTGTTGGGTAGGGTAAAACTTGTCTGGGCCCGTGCTTAGGGGATCGCGCTGGTTGGGCGTCGACAGAGTGAGAACCCCTGTCGACGAGGCTTTGTTGGCGGGTTTTTTCCAACAAGAATAATTACCTATAGTAAATTCAAAGACAATTATGACAAACATGACAACCCATATGGAATTTCCACCAAGTCTATCAAACAATGACCTCACAAAGTAAAATAAAATAAAATTGAGAGACCAAAGACCTACTAAATTCCTTATGAGTTCATCCTAAAGTGATTCCACAAACAAGTAACATGAAATTCCTTAATCATGATAACAAACCCAAAATTAGCTTGGACTTGAACTTATTATGCTTACATAATAACCCGAGTATGAGCAATAGAACAGACAGATTCTAGCATAAGCTTCCATGTGCTTGTCGGCAAAATTGAATACTTGAAAAATCCAAGACATATAATATGAACATTTACATAGAATGCCAAGAGTTCAATCTTATAAGATGTAAACATTTTAGTATTAACATCATCTCGGTATGAATAAGATTTTTCCAATATATACAAAGAATAAGCAGTTTAGTATTTACCCTCATCACAATATGAATAAGTTGTGTTGAATACAAAGGATTTGATTTGCAAAATACAGATGATGCAAGTGCAAGTACTGTGACAGTTTCAGCAACAACTTCTGATCCATGATGTTTCTTGTCAATTTTATACACGGTCCTGACAGTGTCCATGTCTTCTCGCCTCTCCCAATAATCATGATCATTGTTAGGATCTCCTACCTGCCATAATTTTTCAGTACATAACCAATAGAATTTATCCATAAAATGTAGAATTCTCAAGTAAACTATGGCTACAAATACGAGCTATTTTAGTTTGCAGAGATTTAAATAATAGTGTACTGTATTGACCTGGACATATATGGTCCCAGGATGTGTACAATTGCTTTTAGCAGGTAATCAGTGGCCCAATAGGCAGTTTTAGCATTGTCTAGCTCGCTATCCATGAATCCACCAAATTCCAAAACACTCCATGAAAACATTGTTGTTGTAAATGCCATTGGAAATCCAAAGTTAACCTCCTACTTTGTAGTATCCTCCTAACAAGTCCACCTACAAAATTAATTGCAAGTCTCATCAAATCATTGAAAAGCTTCCATAGCATTTCAACACATATTTTCAAGTTAGGGATCCAAAACTATACCTCAATGACACAGTCACCCTATTATTGTCAGTATCCATAGTAGATCTCACGCTCAATGACATAGTATAGAAAATCTCATGCTCAATGACATATAAATCTATTATTTTCATTACCCATAGTAAATCTTATGCTCAATGACACAGTAACCCTATTATTGTCATTATCCGTAGCAAATCTCATGCTCCTCTTAGGGTTTGATGTGCAAATAATACATGTCCAAAGCATATTTGATATTTCTCATACAAGGTTTATAGAAAAGCATGTTTAAGCGTTAAAAACATGTTTTTTGTCTTAAAAATTCATAAATTCAAATCCCAAACATTACAAATTTAACATTAATAAAATAAAATTTAGTTAATAAAATTACAAAAACCATTTTATTTTCTACTGTCATATATCCAATCACCCAAAAAAAAATGTTAAAAATTAGGCATATGTATCGATATAGAATTCCTTCCTATAATAATATAACATTGACAAAACTGAAGACAGTACTGAAACATGTCATGGAGGGTATGGCAGCTGCATACATCCTGAGAAGATCTATCTAATGAGCAGAGTCCCTTCTCCATGCCATATGTTGCTTAGAATTATTATTTCCATGCTTACTAAGGTTAATCATGACAACTAGCAAACCATCAATTTGTACTCACAAGGATTTTGCTATCCTAGATTCAAAGATGACATTAGGGATCTTGCACCTTTGGCCCTACTCCCATGGTAAGTAAGGTATTCTTCATACTATTACACTCATGATTTACTATAATATTTTCTTTCATATTTCATAGCAGTATTCAAATAAAAAATTTTTAATAGGATTACAGGACTCGAGTCTAAGGGTTTACCCAAATTTTAGGTGGAATCTCCTTCTAGTTCCTTTAATGTTATGATTGGTATTGGTTTAAAGGTAATACTCACAACACAATTTTATTTAATGCCCATTGTTGTTTTCAATTCCCTCACCTTCATAATACTTTCATGGAAGACGATAATTACACCCTTCTCTCTTCTTGAAAATTGGTAATGCTTTGTTATGCATACGAGGTACTCATCCATTCTCTTTGTATTGCTTAAGTTGATTAGCCAAGACTGAAAGGAGGAAGTCCCAAGTCTTCTTAAGTTTAGGACATGGCCCTTGGTGTCACTACAAAGTCTCATAAAGTTTCATAGGTTTGGGAACTAGAAACTTAGTCTTTGCTACTCTTTAATAGTGTGTGTCTCATTTATTTTTGAAGAGTTGGATCACCTATGACTCTAATGATTTAATAGAGTTAATACTCAATTTTTCTTGTGTACTAATTATGTGTACTTTTCTTTCCTTATGGCACATCATCACATATATGAAAATAGTTTTTTGTAATTTGTAAGTTACTTATACATACGCAATCAATCAATCAATCAATCAATATATATATATATATATATATATATATATTACATCGAATGAGCATACCCATATTCCGTTACTGTGATGGTAATATTTTTCCCTTAATTTTATGCATATCCACATATTTCATATCTTTCTATGGTACATACGATCTAATAATGAAGTACCATACGATCTAATAATGAAAGTATAAGTACTACATTCTCTCTTTTCCATAAAACCAATAATAAAATAGATACATTATCTCGTACTCTGTGTGCATACAATTGAATAATAAAGGAATAGGTATAATAGTTTCGTTTGAACAAGAATGTGACGATAATGTCTCTTATTTTTTGTGCATGCAAATAAATAATAGAAGAATAGGTTCAATATCTACAACTCTACCTATTTTAAGATATTCCATATCTTTATATGGTGCATTCGATCTAATAATGGAAGTATAGTGGTTTTATTTATCACAATATGGAGATGGGAGCTGGTAGGAGCCGGTAGTTGGGGTTTCACAGTTCTCCTCATGGAGTCCCTCCTGTCTCGCATCTGCAGAGTTCTATGTTTTCTCCTTATGAATTCCCCTTGCTCGTCTATTAAGGCATCTCCCTTGTAATTCTTTTTCGGTTTAGGGTTTCTCCTTTTCTTAGTTTGGTTTGGCCTTGCTAGTTGGTCTTGGATTGTTACTGGCTCTTACAGGAGAGTTTCAGCACATCTTGCTTGCTGGCTCTCGCTTCTATTTGCTACCGTCTATATTAAGTGGATGGTTTTCATGTTGGAGTTGACGGCCCCTTCCTTCCTCATGCTCTGAACTAGCTCTTGTCTTAGGCCCGGATTTGCTGGGTGGTACCCCTCCTTGACAGTCACACTTGGAGTCCCTCCCCTGAATTGGGGGACTAGTACCAACCAAGTCTAAAAACAAGTGGGAAGTAATTCGCTTATTTTCGGCTATCCTGTGGATTTCAGGGTTCGCCACCCCTGCATGGCTCTCCTCTGTCATGGGTTTCTTATTATGTGACCTGCCTCCTCTTGCATGCACTCGGATGACTTTCCATTCTGTCACTATTGGGGCCAAGGGTGACCCTCCTGTCCTTTTCCTGAGTCAAGATCGATGTTGCTGCCCTCATGGCTCTTGTACCTTCCTAGCAGTGGGGGCATCTCACTCCATCATTTGGTTGGGTTTTATTTTTCTTAGTTCGGTCTCGTCTCCATTATCCCCCTCTAATTGGTCTAGGGTTTTAACCTCTCTCCACGGCTCTCCTTGGATTCTGACTGGAGTTGGGGGTTTCTCATAGGGGTTGCTCTCACGGGTCTCATGCTATTGTTGAATTCGTACTCCTCATGGTTTTTACTGGGGGATGGTTCTTTTGCTGCTCTCTAGTGGTGTTTGCCCCACTTTTTCTGGGTTATCCCAGGGTGGCAACTCAACTCGGTCCTTTGGACCTCAGGGTTTGGCCACTCCTCCATTTTTTTCTAGGTTGACTTTTCCCGTCATCTCTCCATGGCAGATTCATCTGCTCCTCCCCAATTTCATTGTAAAAGATGCACCAAATGCATTAGAGCCCAGGAAGGACATCTGTGCTATGTGCTCGGATGTGACATTTTTATGGACCGTGTTTCTTCTCTTTTCTCTCGTGCTCTCATAGGGTGCCTGGAATATTGTAGGCTGGATAAAGTGGCCTGGGTTGACTGGGAATCCCTACACTAGAAGCCTCTCATTGACTACCTCCCCACAATCAGCCTATTGGCTAACCGCTGGACTATATTTGTATTCCTGGAAGAGGAGCACTGTAATCACATTCTGAACGGGATCTGGTATGTTGGGAAGGGGTCTCTCATTCTCAAGCGCTAGCACCCCCAATTCAACCCTCTCCGGGAGAGAATTTTGAAGAGGCACCTCTGGGTTCTGATGCCTCACCTGCCTTTTCCCCTCTGGAACAGACATGTCCTTGAAGGCATTGGTAACACAATTGGGCACTTCATTGATGTTGAGGTAGACTTCCATCTGCTATTTGACAAGCGGGTTTCCAGAATCCTGGTGGAGATGGACATTTCACTTGGTTTTCTGGTTGAAGTGGAAATTCTCTGTAATGAGTGCCTTTTGGTTCAAACTCTCTACTAACTCCACATGCTGTTTCGTTGCAGCTGTTGTCATGAGGTTGGCCACCTGAGACGAGTATGTCCTGTCTTACGCCATGAAAGTTCTGATTTTGGATCCGGTGACGACATGAAGGACACTACTCTAGCTATCTCTATTGTGCCCATGCATCAGACTCTAGGTACATTTGAAGGTTCTCCCTCCCCTTCTAAAATTATTTAGGATTCCTTTCTTGAAGCTATTGATGATGCTATTTTGTCTCACAAGACTCCCTCGACCTCTCTCCCTGGTTTGTCTTCTCTTCCCCCTCCTAATTATCTGACGCCATAGGGTGTTTTGGCATAGGAACAGTCTCCTCCTCCGCTCACAAAGACACTTTCCCCCTTGGACTCTGTAGCCCTGCCTTCACGCCGCGCTGGTGTACACCCCCTTTCCCCTCCTTCTTCATGGATTTCTTCTCAGGCTTTTCCCGCCTTGAAATATTTGGAGGAATTTCCACCTCCCCCCCTCCCTCAAACCACAACGAACCTTTATCCCCCTCCCCAAAGCCCTACATCCTCCCCCTCCTTCTCTGATCCCTCACTGAAGAAATCTCTCTCCATTTTTTCAGCCTCCCCCCATACCTCCCCTCACACTCTTCACCTCAATTCTATTAGGTTTGCCAATGTTACTGTCCATAAGAAGTCGAAAGGGAAAAAGGATTTTTCGAAGGTCGACCTGTCATCAGCCTCACTACCCTATATTCCTCTTTCAGTTTGCATGAAAGATGCAGCTCATGGAATATCTAGCCGGGGACTTAGAGCATCGTCTCCCCATTCGATTTCTCCTTGATGAAGCTCCTCTCATTAAATATCTGCGGCCTAGGAGGTAAGTCCAAAAACCATAACCTCCACTCCCTACTCAATTCCCTTGGCTCGGACATGATCCTTATCTAAGAAACGATGTGTATCTCCTCTCCTGCATTACTCACCATCTCTAAGATACTCCCCAAGTGGGAATACTATGCTATCAGTGCCTCTGGTCTTTCCAGTGGCCTTCTCACTGCCTGGAACCCGATTCTGATCAAATGTAAGGCTTTTCATACATGTGCCGGCATATTAGTTCAAGCTTCCATCCGAGGTATGACCATCCGTATCTCTGTTCTCAATGTCTATGGTCCTTACAAAGACCCAAAACAATTCTTGGATAAGTCCCTTCGTGGGGGATTACTTAGCACACCGAATCTTGTACTTGGTGGGGACCTCAATCTTACCCTATATGCCTCTGAAATTTGGGGGAAAGAGGCATCATCTAATCCCCTATCTCACTATTTTTTATCCCTTTTTGACTTTGTTGTTCTTGTGGACCTGGCCCCCCAGCAAACTGGGCCCACATGGCGAAATGGTCGAGCAGGGGAGCATGGTATAAGTAAGAGACTCGATCATTTTTTAATCTCCTCGTCTTTGATCCCCTCATTGGGTGTCCACTGTGTTGACTTATCGGATCACTTCCCCATATGCTTGGAATGGGATAAGAATAAAGGATCGTTTAGTTACCCTTTTAAATTCAACCGCCCATGGCTTAATGATCCTGATTTCAATGACTGGTTGAAGGGGCAATGGTCTCTTCCTTTCCATTGTGAAAGCCCTGTTGGTATTTATATGATCACTTCTAAGCTGCATTCCATTAAGATCGAAACTAAGGCTTGGATAAAGAATAAAAGTGATAGCATGGATTTGGTGACCATAACACTTGATAGAGAAATTGAATCCCTTCTCTCAGGTCCATCCAATGGCAACCTGTCCTTGGACGAGATGGCTCGTTTGGAGCAGCTCAAATCCAAGAAGCAGAAAGTCTTGGCTCATTTCCTACTCACCTGGAAACTTAAAAGTAGATTAAAATGGGCACAACAAGGAGACTCCAATACCAAATTCTTCTATACCGTAGCATCGGGAAGGAGAAATCAAAATGCGATCTGGTCTTTGGTTGATAATGATGGTAACTGTATTGAAGATGAGAACTCACTCAAAGCTCTGGGTCAGTCTCATTTTGCTAAAGTATTCAAAGATGATGGAGGAACTTGTCTGGAACACCAAATCAGGGTTGTCATGCTTTTTCCCAAGATGATCTCTGATGAAAATGCCACGAACCTTACTTGTCCTGTATCCCTTGGTTAGATTGCCTTTTCCCTGAATTCCTTTAAAAAGGATAGAAGTCCTGGCCCTGACGAATGGCCAGTCGAATTCTATCTCCACTTTTTTGATGTAATGGGTTAGGAACTATTGTCTGCTGTGGACTCGACCAGGGTCTTAGGCCTTATCCCTCCCTCACTAAACGCAACCTTTCTTACACTTATCCCTAAATTGGACAAGCCTCAGACCTTCACCGATTTCTGACCCATCTCCTTATGCAATCTCCTGTACAAATTGATTGCCAAAGTTATAGCTGTTAGGTTAAAACCCTTTCTAGACACTGGCATTACTCCAGAACAATTTGGCTTCCTGAAAGGTCGTCAAATCACTGATCCAATTGGCATTGTGCAGGAGATTCTCCACACTCTCAAAACCAAAAATCTTTGTGCTTTTATTCTTAAGCTGGACCTCATCAAGGCATTTGATTGAGTAAACTGGACCTACATCTGTCTTATTTTGATTCAAATCGGGGTTCCTCTCCTCACATTCAATTGGATTATGGGCTTCCTCACCTTAGCCAATTTTGTTGTTTTGGTAAATGGGACTCCCTCGCAGTTTTTTACACCCTCATGGCGCATCAGACAAGGCTGCTCACTGTCTCCCCTTCTCTTCATGCTTATCATTGAGGGTCTTAGCCTCCTCATCTCTGATGCCAGGAATAATGGCCTCATTCATGGTATTCGGATCACTTCCTCACTGGTCCTTACCCACCTTCTTTTTGTGGATGATGTGATTCTACTGGGTGCTAGCACTATCCAGGAATGGGCAGCTTTTGATGTCCTATTGGAAACTTTCTGTAAGGCATCTGGTATGTGTATCATCTTGGATAAATCTTGCTTTCTTCAGAATAACCTTGATGATTCCTGTCATATGAATATTGCTAGGAGCCTTCCTTATCCAATGGAGCTGATCCATACGAGGCTTAAGTACCTTGGCTACTTTCTCAAGCCTCTTGGATATAGGGTTCGTGATTGGCACTGGCTAGTTCAGAAATTTGAAAGGAAAATTAGCAATTGGACCTACAAGCTCCTATCCCTTGGGGGTAGGTTGATTCTCATCCAATTAGTACTCTCCATCTTACCAGTATATTGGCTGGGTTTGGTACCTATACCTGCTTCTATCTTAGATAATCTCAGGAGTATGATGTTTGCCTTCCTTTGGGGATCCTCTGAGACTCATAAACAATTTCATTTAGCTAGCTGGCAGAGAATTTCTTAGCCAAAAGAATACCAAGGCTGGGGGATAAAAAATTTACATTGGTTCAGTATCTCTCTATGACTTAAGAATCTCTCGCTGCTACTAATGAATGACGGGCTTTGTAATCGGGTCATCACCAGGGAATATTTGCATAACCATTCAATGGCATCATGGCTCCAGCAAATGAGATTCAATACTAGGAGGGTCTCTTTTATTTGGAGGGGCTTCATTCATATTTTTCTGTGGCTAGGAGGCCACTTATCTTGGCAAGTTGGTAATGGTATCGACATACGGATTGGCGTCGACCCAATTGCTGGGAACTCTTCTCCTTATTCCCTCCCTACTGAGCTGAGATCCTTCCTTGAGGATTTGGACATATGAACACTCTCTCAGGAACGTAACATCTTACCCGATGCCGAGCACTATTGGTATACTGCAGAAGAATTAGGTATTTCCGGGGAATGGAAAGATGCGTGGGATGATTACACTACTGGATTAGCACAGGGTGGAATCCACCTCACCACACAAGTGGACTCCCTGGTTTGGGACTTTAATAAAAATGATGGCTCCTTAACAGCAAAGATAACATATGACTATATTGTAAAACATTTCTCCCCACAGGTTGTAAAGTACATGGACTCATTTATTTGGTGCAGTTCCCTCCCTCGAAAGATCGGTTGTTTCACTTGGCTGGTTTTTCGGAACAAACTCTTGACCTGGGATAATCTACTGAAAAGGGGTTGGATAGGTCCAGGTATCTGTGTCTTTTGCAAATCCGATGAGGAGACAGTATCTCATTTATTTAATGACTGTGTTATTTGGCAAACTGTTCTGGAAACCATTTGTGAACAATTCCAGATTTCTTGTCCCTCACGCATGGATCATCCATCCACTTTCACAAGAAACTGGGTTGGATTTTATAAGAAACATCCATCCTTTTGGTTTGTTCCATTTCACATGTTATGGAATATCTGGAAATCCCGTAATTTGGCCATCTTTTAAGGAAAGAAAAGGAGTGTGCTCTGTATAGTTCAGCTTATCACACTTCAAGTCCAGACTTACTCCTATCAGTCTGTCAAAGTTAAAAGAAATAGGAAAATAGGGGCTCCTCCCTGTTTGTATTTTCCTTACAGATTTTTTGATGGTGCTTCTGTTAAAAAGATAGTGGGTGTTGTCTACAACATATACTTGACTATCTAAAACTGCTCTCACCTTTGCTCAGGGTTTTGGTTGTTACTCTGAATATTTGGATGATCAGTTGATCTCACAGGATTCTTTTCAGCTCTTTTGAGTTTGGATGGAGGATCTTACTCCTCGTTTCGATTTATGCATAGCTGCACATGGTGCAGCCTCTTTTAGATTGCTGATCATATCCCTTTGGTACTCAGTAGATGTGGCTGCTGGGACTAACTCCATTATGATGAGGCAGTATTTCTGATGGGAACACTCTTATTAGTATCGCCTTTCCCCCTGGAAACGACTCGTGGTGCTTCTCAGATCATTTGAGATGTATATATTTGAAATGTAACCCACTACTGGGGCGGCTTGATGGATGCCCTTTGATTCTTAATAAGAATATCAAGGACAAGCTTTTTTCCTCCTGAAAAAAAAAATGGAAGTATAGTTACTACATTCTCCCTTTTCCATAAAACTCCATGCATTTGAATCATAAAAGGATAAATATAAAATCTGCTCCTGAGCATAATATGATAATGTATATTATTTCATGTACATACACTTCGCAAAGAAGACACCGAATGCAATTAAGGCCATACACATTCTTCAAAGGTCTAATATCTTTGAAAAATGTATATTGGTTAGCATCAAGATTGTTTTTATATAGAGATCATAAGCCAAATAGAATTACCATAATGAACTATTGATTGTTGTGATTGTTGAGACTTGCACTATGCATATTTGGCCCAAAACCCGGCTTGAGGTGTTGGAATCAGCGAGACTTGCACTGTGCATATTTGGCCCAAAATCAGGCTTGAGGTGTTCGAGTCAGAGGTGGCTGATTTTTGTGTAGTCTACTTAGTTTTTTTTTTCTTTTTGATATTGATTAGATTTATGGTAGGTTTTTGGTTGGCTGGAAAACAATTATGGACATTCTTTTTAAGAAAAATATTATACAGTAAGACAATTAGTTTTAAAACATTGTATTTTATTAAATGATATTTATTCTACTAAGGCTACATCCTTCTTTCTTAAACTTTAATTCTCATAAACTCTAACTTCCTTCTTACATATAAACCTCACCATAAAAAAAAACAATCACAAGAGTATTACTACATGGTGGCTCTTGTTTTTATATTTTCAATAATGACTTATATTTTGAAATTTCCATACTTTCACTAATTTGACAATGATTTGGTGGAGAAAAATAGATAAGTTATCATGTTTAAATGAATGTAAAAGACACACTGAATATAAAAATTCGACAAGAAGGTTGTCGAGTCCTCACAAGAGGGAGTGCTATTGTTTTTTCTAACTATCATAACGTCTTCGTTGACTGTTTTTATTGCACTACATTAATGCAATGATTTTTTTCATAAATAATAACCCACCATTTACTTTTAAATAAGGGCATGGGCATTAGTAATTTATTCTACAATCCAAATCTAAGGTCATGCTACCAAAATTATATATGTTCTTAAAGGGTTTTAAAAATTGGATAAAATCTTTATGAAACATAACATTTTCATAGGTGAAGAGTAGCATAAATTAGACATTATATGTTCTAAAGGTTAAAAATATAGAGAATCTCACCTCTAGTTAACATATTTAGTACTTGAATAGCAACAACCTCCTTTGTTAGAATATCATAAGAAGCAAATGCCAAAATAGTTGGTAGTAAAGACTGCAACTAAAGCATAAATAACAGATTGTAGTTAAGAATTAGGGAGAAGATTTCATCAATTCATAGAAATTATTCATATAGAGTAAAAGAGACCAGATTTTATATTCATAAAGCTATTTCACAAACTATATTTATCAAAACAAAAGTAACTAAAACAAGTGAGATTTGTCCCAAATTGTATAAAAAGAAAAAAAACACTTTAAATTTAACATATGTCATGCACTACGCTTCAAATCATTGGGCAATGGTGGTAAAATCATAGAAATTTACCACTTGACTACAACATTAGGGCATACAGTAAGTACACCAATGGTGGAAAAATGGTAGCAATCTACCACTTGACTACATTATTAGGGCATGAAATAAGTATGGTAAATTCACAGCAATTATCTAACATTTGACTATAGTATTAGGGCATGCAGTAAGTATGGTAAGTGACTAGACCAGTAATTATGCCAGTGATGGTAAACTCGTAGCGATCTACCACCTGACTATACCACACATCATATTGTTGCATAGTAGTAAGTTACTATAAGAGCAGTAAGTTACTATAAGAGAATTCACCTTTTCTTCAAGGGAAGTCGTTTGGTCATATCCACCGGAGGGATGAGTATTGTGGGCTGACAGAACACCTTCTCTGCATTTTTTCAGCAGAGTTTCCTCCCTTTTAGACTTCTGAATCTCCACCATGTTTTCCTCTCACTTGCGACAGGCTTCTACCCTATCGGATTCCGCCTTGTAGCTTTGCTTCTAAGCATCAGATTTATAATTCGTCTTGAGAGACATTTTTTCCTCAGGGAATAAAGAGTCATGTTCCAAGAAGAGGGAATGATTTTGAACCACAACAACCCCACAAGTCTTTACTTCATTCAAACCCTTCCTACTCCTTTAGCTCTCTGTGAATATTAGAAGAAATTCGCAAAACAATTGTTGGTAAAGACTACAACTGTAGCATAAATAACATATTGTAGTTATCGATTAAAGAGGGGTTATCAATTGTAGTTATCATTCCTAATTATAACCCTAAATTTATATATTGATGTAACAAAGGCCAATGGGTAAACTAATATTCCCTCGAATGTTCTCTCACAGCAACCACAAACAGAAAAGAGGAAAGCACAAGGAGAGAAAGGAAGCTGGTAAACCCAAGAGGCCAACCCATTTCCACCATCTTCTTTGTATGGAGTAGATAGAAGAGCACCTAGTCAAAATCATAACTTCACCCATATTTTGTAAATTCCCAAGACCAATAATTTTGGGTGAAATTAAGAATAATATGTGTTAAAAGTGAAACTATGGACCAATGGCCCCTCCTTCATGTCACTGGTTGTTCGGAAAATGTAAAACCCAAGTCATTCATATTCAATCTTAAAAAAAAATAGTCTATACCCAAGTCATTCAAATTCAAATTAACAATATATAAACCCAAGGCATTCCCATTCAATCTTTAAAACAAGTCATTCAAAAAGACAAATTACTAAACTACTTGTTATCCTAGATTTTTTGGTTTACAATGACAAAAAGATTTGGAAACCCTTCTGAGTTAAAATCCATACAGCCCTACCTGATTTGTGAAGTTGATTCCCGCTCCTAGCAGTATGCGCCCGCTATTGAGCAAGGTTAAGTCCATGGAAGTGACATTAGAGCGGATCCTATAAGAAAACGGATACCTTAAAGTGAAGAAGGCATAGATTGGTGCTTGGTTGCATCCTTCAAGTGAACCTACCCATTTCTTCCTTCTTCTTTGTATGGAGATCGCCCCTATCAAAATCAAAACTTCACCCGTTTTACAAACAAATCCAAGACTTGGGTGAATTTGGGCTGACAATCGCAATAATGCCTATGAAAAGAGCGACAATGTCTTAATGGCCCTCCATCTCTGGTCATGTTGTAAATTCAAGTAGGTGTAGCTTGATGCATGGCTACTTCCTTCAAGTGAACCCACCCGATAAGGGGAAGAGCCTTTTTTTTTCCACTAAATAATATTTGGGTCTAGTAGTAGAGTAGTCGTTACTCGTTGCATTAAATTAGAGCTTGAAATTATAGGCCTCGTGTAGATGTATTTGTAACTTCAGAATGTATTCACTTGTATATCTTATGTATTATACCTCGATGTTTATTCCAGGAAGTATCTGTAATGTAATTAAGTCATGTCATGCCCTGATGTTCCTGTGGGGAGATTCAAGAATGTAAACAAGTCATGTAAAGTCATAGAGTGTAACCCTCCTTATTGATCAAGGGTTAAATCCCCTGTAGTTGTGGGGCCCTGGGGTTATTAGACTCTCCTAGAGAAGTTGGCCCTAGTGAGTTATTGTCAAGTCGAGAATCAATGTAAATAGATAGGGAGCCTCTCTATTTAACACACATTCACTTACACTTAGTTGTAGTGCATAACTAAAAGAGAAAGAAGAAGCTGGAACAAGAGAGAGAGAGAGACTACTGCTGTCGGGAGATCATCTTACTATCTTTGGGTTTTACTTTTGGTGCTGATTCTATCTCTGAGGAAGTTGCGGGGTTTTCTCCTTTATGTTTTCCCCGAGGAAAATATTTGTGTTCATTGTCTCTTGTGTTTGATTATTGTGCTTGTTATTCTCTCAGATAAGATCCTACGATCATATAGATTAAATGTTAAAAATATAACATTGTATCAGAGCTAACCTGAGAAGAAGACACTGTGCAGCTGTTGAAGCTAGGGATTCCTACTTTTTGGATCTCTCTCCATATATTTTCAGCAAAAGGAGGTTGGGATGACTCTTCTCCCTAGGGCACATCTTTTTGTCGAAGCAGAATATAATTTTGAGGATTTTCGGTTTTTGACCCAACACTGCTATGGGAAATTAAGGCTTTCCACAGAAGTGGAATTTTTGAGTGAGCTTAGGCCTAGATTGATCTCCTCCCCAAAATCAAAGTTTAGAGATGAAGATAAAAATTTCTGGTTGGGTAGAACTCTGGGAAAGTCAAACCCTAATCTGCTCCTGAAACAGAAAACCAACTCTATAGAAATTCAGCTCCAGATCCAGTTCCAACATCTTAACATGGTAAGATCTAAATATTTTGCATTTCCATTTGAGGTTCCCTGTTAAGATGTCTCATCATACCAAGCTTGATGAAAATCTTGAGGGAGCTGATAACTTCAGAGCTTGGAAGTATAGGATATCCCTAGTCTTGGAAGAAAATGAGTTGGATTCTTACATCAATGAAGGGGTTCCAGTTCTAGAGGGAGATGAGGCTAAGGCCTTACACAAGTAGAAATTGGTCATGTATAAGAGGATTATTGCTGATTCAATAAAAGATCACCTCATACCACAAGTGTCCTCTATAAATACACCTAAATATATGTTTGATGCCCTGACCAAGTTATTTGAAGGGAAGAACATAAACTAGAAGATGACTCTGAGAAGCCAATTGAAGAATGTAAAGATGCAGAATGTGGAGACCATCCAATCTTACTTTACAAGGGTCTCTCAGATCAAGGAACAACTTGAAGCAGTAGATGAAGAAGTAGAGAATGCATAAATTGTGATGACCACCTTGACTGGTCTCCCTGGGGCATGGGACTCTTTCATTCAAGGGATCTATGCTAGAAAGAAGCTCGTCAAGTTTAGCAAACCATGGGAAGAATTCTCACAAGAAGAAGCTCAAATAGTAACTTGAGAAGAAAACATGGAAAATGAAGATCAAGCTCTCACAGTACAATCCAAGAATAACAACATAGACCATCACCAAGGTAAGCACTCTCATCCTAAAATATCTAACAAGAAGCTACCTAAATTCAGATGCTTTAATTGTGATGAAAGAGGACACTATGCTAGAGATTGTCCTAGGAAAAAAAATGGCTCTCACAAGAAGAAGGGAAACAAGAATATACATCATGCTCATGTTGCAGAAGATGATGAGCCTTCCAAGAAGAGAATCAAATAAGACAGTGATGATTCTTCAAGTGATGAAGAATATGTTTTGATTTTCTCCCTCATGGGAAATATCACACATGGAAGCAATGATTGGCTTATAGATAGTGGGGATTCCAAACACATGACAGGATTCAAAGAATCCTTTATGAAACTATCATAACATGAATCACCCCGCAAAGTGAAACTTGGGGATGACTACCAGTATTGAATAAAAGGTAGTGGAGAATCCTCCTACAAATTAGACTTTGGAAAGTCTATGAAAATGAAGGATGTCCTATTTGTACCAGGACTAAAGAAGAACCTTCTCTCCATCTCTGCATTGGATAAAAAAGGAATGAGGGTTGCATTTATATATGGCCAAGTCCTCATGTAGCCAAAAGGAAAGGCTATTGATGATGCGGTAGTAATTGGAGAACAAGAGAGAGGACTATACAAATTGAAGGGCCAATCAGAACAAGCTTTGGTTCATGACTGAGTAGAACCAAATGAACTGTGGCATAGAAGGCTTGCACATGTGCACTACATGGAACTACCACTTACAAGCAAAGATGTTGAAGGTCTTCTAAAAATGTAGGCAAAACATGAAGGTGTATGCAAAGGATGTGCGAAAGGAAAGAACACAAAGAAGACATTTCCAAGTAGCAAGAGAATGGAAAACAGAATCTTGGAAATCATCCACTCCGATGTATGCGGTCCAATGTCATCCAGTTATCTAAGAAAGTATGTATATTATGTTTATTTCATTGATGATTTTTCTAGGATGACATGGATCTACTTCATGAAGAACTAGGATGAAGTATTCAAGAAATTCAAAGAATTCAAAGCCTAGATTGAGAACCACACAGAGAAGAAGATCAAGATCTTTCGATTGAATATTAGCGGAGAATTCACATCAAATGAATTCAAATAATTATGCAGAGGTTCAAGGATTAAGAGGAAGTTGACCACTCCATATAATGCACAACACAATGGTGTTGCGAAAAGAAAGGATAGAACAATTGTTGAAGTAGCAAGGGCAATGCTTTATGATCAAGACCTTCCTATGCATCTATGGGAAGAAGCTGCCAGATTAGCTATGTATGTACAGAACCGTACTCCACATAGAGTACTCGAGAACAAGAAACTTGAAGAAGTCTTTTCTAGCAAGAAACTAGAAGTCAGTCATCTCAGAATATTTGGTTGTCCAGTATACATACACATTCCAAAAGAAAAGAGGACAATGTTAGATCATTTAGGAAAGAAGGGCATATTTGTGGGATACTTTGAGAGCTCGAAGGTTTACAGAATATACTTCCCAGGATTCAAGAAGATTGACATCAACAGAGATGTAACATTGGACGAAGACTCAGCTTACATCAAATCTAGAAAAAGACCTGTTGAAGACTTTGAAGAATTGGAAGCACCCAGAATCCATAATACAACTATGAATAAAGCAACTCCAGAAGAAGATCAAGAAATGGAAGAACCTCAGGAACTGATAGATCCAACTCAAGAGAAGAATCCTCACAAGAGGAAACATGCATGGGTATGAGAAGCTATCCAAGGTGCAGAAAGATATGGGCCTCCAGAAGAGATACACACAGAGAGGAAAAGAACCAGGTCCTACTCTGGTTATGTAGCCCTATTATGTGACTTCATTGATAAATAACCTTCCAACTACGAAGAAGCGGCTGAAAAGAAATAATGGAAGGATGCTATGATCGAGGAGTACCAATCTATCATGAAGAATGATGTTTGGGATGTTATTCCAAGACCCAAGACCAGAAGGAAAGTCTGTTGTAACTTCCAAGTGGATCTACAAGATCAAGCATGCTGCAAATGGTAGCTTAGAGAAATATAAAGCAATATTTGTGGCTTGTGGATTCTCCTAGAAAGAAGGAATAGATTATGAAGAGACTTTTGCACCTGTAGCTAGATACACGTCCATCAGATCAGTACTTTCTCTGGCTGTAGTAATGAAATGGAAGATACACCAGATAGATGTCAAGATTGCTTTCTTGAATAGTGTAGTAGAAGAGGAAGTGTATGTAGAGAAGCCACTTAGTTTTGAGACACATGATATGGAGACTCATGTGTGTAAGTTAAAGAAACCCCTGTACGATTTGAAACAGGCACCCAGGACATGGTACGGTAGAATTGACAGCTTCCTATCTAGTTTGGGCTTTAACAAGACTAAAGAGGATTCCAACCTTTACTACAAGGTTGAAGAAGGGAACCCAGTGACACTCCTACTATATGTAGATGATCTGTTTGTGACAGGTGAGGATGGGTTGATTGTTGATATGAAGAGGATGCTTGTTATTGAGTGCAAAATGAAGGACTTGGGTATGATTCATTACTTTCTAGGCATGGAGGTGTGGCAAGATGCAGATGGAATCTCCTTGGGACAAGGGAAGTATGTAGTAGAGATCCTGAAGAGGTTCGGGATGATGTATTGCAAGGCCATGACCACACCTATGGCATCGAACCTGAAGCTATTGAGTTATGCTTCATCAGGATCGTTTGATGCAACGATGAATGATCAGATTATTGGGTCCTTGATGTACCTGAAAAATACGGGACCATATATTTGCTTTGCTGTGAACACATTGAGCCATTTCCTCATAGATCCAAGACATGTTCACTTGATTGCTGCAAATCATATTCTGAGGTACCTGAAGGGTACAGTTGATTATGGGCTCAAGTATGAGGTGAATCAGAAGATTAATCTGGAAGGTTATGTGGATTTAGATTGGGTAGGCAGTTCCATTGATAGAAAGAGTACTTTAAGGTGCTGCTTCAGTATGGGATTAGGTATGATCTCATGGTTTAGCAGAAAGTAATCCTGTGTGGCTGTGAGTATAGCCGAAGCAGAGTATGTTGCAGCTTGTTCAGCTAGCTGTGAGGAAGTGTTGCTTAGGAAGCTACTATCTGATTTGTTTGATCTTTAGTTGGATGCTACTCGCATATATTGTGACAACCAGAGTTGTGTGAAGTTGTCAGAGAACCCATTGTTCAATGATAATTTGAAGCATATCGAGATCAAATATCACTATATCAGGGATATGGTGCAGAGAGGAACACTAAAGCTCCAATATGTTGCGATGGATGAGTAGATAGCTGATTTGTTAACCAAACCATTAGCTAGAGTGAAGTTTGAGTACTTTAGGGTGAAGCTTGGTGTTCTCCAGATCGAGGTTTCCTCCAAAGGGAAGTGATGAGTCCATGAGCCTTTATGACATGGTTGACGTGTTCATCCCATGCTAAAATATAAGTGTAGATCCATTCTGATGTGACCGTGGGATGTGTTCATCTCACATGATCAGATATAAGTGATGAGCCCTTCTGACATGGTTGATGTGTTCATCCCATGGTCAGATATAAGTGTTGAGCCCTTCTGACATGGTTGATGTGTTCATCGCATGATAAGATATAAGTGCTAAGCCTTTCTTACATTGTTGATGTGTTCATCCTGTGGTAAGATATAAGTGTTGGGCCTTTCTGACATGGTTGAGCCCAAAGAGCCCAAAGAGCCAATAATTCTTCTCTAGTGTTGCTGCTGTGTCAACATCCCATCTTGGTGCTCTGGTGTAGGTTCTCTTATATATTCTAAGTGAAGGTATTTGAGCTTTGATCAATGCTATTTTTTGTAGAATAATTTACTTATGCATAAACCAAACAAAACTACCCCAATACTAGGGTTTTACCTCTATCAAAACTCCATAAAATATGCTACCGTTCAACTGTCATAAAAACGTGCATGCTAGCTCAAAGTGTCCACACGTGTGGGATCAAAACATTATCCAATTCTAGTGCATGAGTGAAGAGGACTACGAGTGAAACCCCCATAAGAAAGCAACCCTGGGAATAGTTCAAATCACCAACTAACTACATGAATATGTGTTCCCAAGCTTCCAACTGTGAAGGGATCCATGTGTAGGATGCCTTAAGATGTGTAAATGGTTGAAAAATTGAAAAATAATGAGAAATAGGTCCACCAAGGGATGACACTAAGAACAAGCACATTGGGGTTCAAGTCCAACAAACCATATGGAAGAATGTCAAACCACTACGACTGAAAAATTATAAAAGAAACTAAATAGCCAAAAATTTAAGGCTACTCGAGACTGCACTTTGTAATTAATGCTAGAATTTATAAACACATACTGTAGAAAAATATAATGGAAACACAATAAACTAACTGTGAAAACCTGTGACTGCTTTTCATTACTTCTAAAAAGAATATTTGACAAGAAAACAATGAACTGCTTACTTCTCAATTGAAAAGTAAATAAATAAAACTATACCTCTACCTTCTCTTTTATAGATTGAGATGAAAATTACATATAATGAATCTTGNCATTCGAGTTTGGGGACAAAATATACCAAAAGTAATTAAATATTATCAAAATGAAATATCCAAACTTGCATCTCCAGTGAATATTGTGAAACTAGAACTTCCTCAACATCTATATTTGTTCCACTAGCCTCTGTTTTTTTTGGGTCAAATAAATTCATATCATCAACATTGTCATCATTCATGAATTTGGTATACTACATAAATTTCATATAATTTGTAAACATTAGGTGTGGAGAATAAAAACATTATATTTCATATAATAAACTTCATATATTATGGCATGCTTACGTACCATTCCTCTATTTTGATTTTGTCGAGCAACGAATCACTTATAATTGTCTCTACATTATGCTACATATTGCTCAAGCTCTAATCGACTCAAATTTTTTCAAGCGATCATCAGAATAATCATCAAATGGGCCTTCATCCATACTGTATAGATATGAAATAGTATGTTGTTCTATTTACACCTTGCCAATGCAACCACAACACGCTCTTTTATCTCTTCCCTCACCCATCTTGCTATTTGAGATGTCATTTCCAACTCCTATGGAAAAGATATGACTCTAGGATGTGGCTGTACTGACCAGGGCATCAGACACCTATACTGAACATCTTGTCATGCATCAGGTCATTCATATGTATGACCTTTTCTAGCACCATAGAAACTGGATCCTGTATTTGTATAGTCGGGTCCATGTTAAACCAAAAGTATGCAATCAACATCTTAACAAAATACTGAGGAACCTCGTGATTATTTGGGAACTTCCCATATGCACATAGGAACCTCGAATAAATATGTGGTGCAATTAGTGGATCATTAAATCTTGTGATCTTTAGACTTTTTTGTCTTCAGGCTGCAAGTGAAAACATGAAAATACCATTTCTTTTGTGACAACTTTCTTTACCTCTTCAAACTTGTGGGAACCCATCACTCAAAATCACTTCCTACGCATCATGTCATGAAAAATATGGGTTGATGGTCCAACCACAATATATTTCTAGATCAATCTATTCAGATTGTGCAAAACAATTTGGAGACACTGTTGAGTACCAAAAGAGAGATTTGAAGAATCAAGTTCTGCCTGCAATCTCGAGGAATGCTCCTTCATCTCTTCCACAGTTAGCATAGCGATGTTGTCTTCCAAGGGAGTCTCCTCAGGAACATCTCTAGGATGACTATAAATAGGATCATATCTTTCATTCTGAGCATATTGATGCACCCAATGAAATCTACTTGTCTCAGAAGGTGGATTAGGATCAAGAGCAACAAACCCTGTAAGAAGTAAAATGTACATTCAAGTATTAAAATCTATATATATAATTTGTCAATCAAATTATACACATTTAAATAAAAAATTCTCATTATACATACCTAATGCATCCTATTCTGCCCCATTATTATTGTTAGAATGTCTAGAATCCCTTGTACAAAACCAACAATTGGCAATCACATGTAAGTTATTAAGAAAAATCATTTATTTTTTCACAAATAAACAGTCATGTCAAACAAGAATTCTAGTCAGAATGTACATGTAGACAACCTCTACCTAGCGATGGCGTATTTGAAGAATAAGACACTAAGTGTGTCCTACGTTTTTGTCCATCTGCCCTTGTGGACCCCTCAGACATATGTCTATGATGCTCAAATCCACCACCTGTGCATGTAACAAGATCTTAGAAAGATGTGTAAAATAAGATTTATGTTTATATAGAATTGAACATGAATTGAATAACAATTGAATTTACCTGACGATGACGTCAGGGAGTCTGGCTGCATATTAGAAAATATTGCTTCAACTGGAAGTTGTAAAGCTGTGCATGATATGAATTTTCCACATATTAAAAAACATGCCAGATAGTAATTCTAGTCAGAATGTATGTAAACAATATCTACCTGACAATGGCATCCTATGTGTTTGTCCACCGGCCCCTGTAGAACCCTCAGACAGATGTCTGTCATGCTTAGAGCCACCACTTGTGCACACCAAGATATTAGAAATATGTGTAAAATAAGATCTATGTTTATATATACTTCAGCATGAATTGAATAACAATTGAATTTACTTGATGATGGCCTCAGGGAGTGTGGCTGCATAGTAGCCAATATTGCTTCATCCTGAAGCTGTAAAGCTATGCATGATAGGAATTTTCCACATATTAAAAACATTCCAAACAAGAATTCTAGTCATAATGTATGTAAACAATTTCTACCTGGTAAAGGCATCATATGTGTTTGTCCACAAGCCCCTGTAGACCCCTAAGACAAACGTTTGTCATGCCGAGAGCCACCACTTGTGCACAACAAGATCTTAGAAATATGTGTAAAAGATTATTTATGTTTATATAGACTTGAGCATAAATTCAATAACAATTGAATTTACCTGATGATGACCTCAGGGAGTGTGGCTGCATAGTAGCCAAGTTTTCATCAACTTGAAGCTATGAAGCTGTGCATGATAAGAATTTCCCACATATTAAAAAACATGTCAAACAAGAATTCTAGTAAAAAAGTATGTAAACAATCTCTACCTAGAAATGGCATACATGAAGAATAAGACAGTGAGTGTTTCCTCCGTCTTTGTCCACCGACCCTTGTAGACTCCTCATAGAGACATATGTCATGCTGAGAGCCACCACCTGTGCACAACAAGATCTTAGAAACACGTGTAAAAGAAAATTTATGTTTATATAAACTTGAGAATGAATTTAATAACAATTGAATTTACTTGATGATGACCTCAAGAAGTGTGGTTGCACAGTAGCTAAGTTTGCTCACCTTCAAGCTGTGAAGTTGTGCGTGATAAGAATTTTCCACATATTAAAAAACATGTCAAACAAGAATTATAGTCAAAATGCATGTAAATAATTTCTCCCTGGAAATGGCATATCTGAAGAATAAGACACTAACCATGTCCTTTGTATTTTTCCACCAACCCCTGTAAACCCCTCAGAAAGATGTTTGTCTTGTTGAGAGCCACCACCTTTGCACAACAAGATCATAGAAAGATGTGTAAAAGAATATTTATGTTTATATATAATTGAACATGAATTGAATAACAATGGAATTTACCTGACGATGACCTCTGGGTGTGTCACTGCATAGTAGCCAAGTTTTCTTCACCTTGAAGCCATGAAGCTGTGCATGATAATAGTTTTCCACAGATTAAAAGACATGTCAAATTTGAATTTACCAAATTTAACATTGTGCACCTGTGCATGATGAGAAATTATCACATTAAAAGCATGTCAAAACGTGTTAAACAGGATAAATATATTTCAGATTAACAATGGAAAATACCCGAGTACATCACATGTCTTTGTCTAGCACTGTGGTACCATCACCATAACTTGTGATTTGTTCTCGTTCTTGTTATAATATTTCTACGACTAGCATGCCCACATAATTGTTGTTGTTGGTAAACCTCATTGTCATGGAATTTCACATATGCCTTAAATGCTCACAAGCACATTTTTGAGGTATTACAACTGTTAACTAAGAATAAGACTATTTATTGACATCCTCGAATTTTTTACTGAGCACTTCAAATGCACATTCCGAGCATTATATGACCCACACTTCTTGTTGGGGTTTGAGAAGGGTAGAAACCAACCAATACCCTAGGGTCATTACTCCAAACCTGAAATTGAAAGGATGCCTAATAAATACACATATGATGAGGTGGAGCCATTCTAAAGGTCAAATATGATACCTTAAAGGTTGTGGCTCAAGTATTCCCAAATCTGGAACACCCCTAATTAGAAAGGATGAAATTATCTCAACATTCACCCCCCTATCCTTTATCTCTCAACAATTTCGTTCGATAATTCAAGGTGTTCCTCCTCCATGTCAAGCCTCATCTAGCAACTAATAATTACAAGACAATTTCCCCCTTGATTTAGAATATGGGACCTTAGTTCTTACAACTAGTAGGGAAAAGTAAACAACTGGACAACAAATATAGGAAAGAGAAGAGAATTTTGTGTACATGGTTCATGAGGAGGAAGAAGCACCACTATAACAAGAACAAATAATTGATTGAATATGAATTGTTGAATACAATGATTCCTCGAGTGACATATTTAATGAGGCTGCAAGATACACATCTAATGGTATACCTCGCCAAATGAACATCATGACACAAAATTCAGTCCCCAAGGATGGTTTTGCATCCCAAACTAGAGTGAAACACATCACGTGGTCTTCAATTGGAAGCCCTATAAAATTATGTTGTTCATTAAAAAACACATCTTACTTGGGATAAGCGAGGCTTTGTTGGACATCTCTTTTCCTTCTTTGCAAAAAAAAACACAAAACCAGTGTGTGAAATGATTGGACATTTGTTAGACACATGCCCCTATTCTTCAAAATTATAGGAAAAAAGTGTTATTCTATTGAAATAACTTATCATATTAAAGGGAACCATGCCCAAGGCATAACCAATTGGGTCCTTGATCCATTTGACAATTCCATTCTTGACAGATTGTGGAAAATCCACTTACACCTATTCGATTGGGAAATATGGAAAGAAAAGAACAAAAAGTTAATTTTTGCAATCAAAGTCAAAAGAGTCAAGTAGTCTTTGCAATCATAAAGGATACATTCATGACATGCTTCAATTAACATAATGATCTAATAAGGATTTTCAAATGAATCCCAAGATGCATGTGGCATTGACCTTTGAGATCACACTTCCCCCCATTGCGCATGACACTCATAAGTAGGATAGGTGGGTAGGGGAAGGCTCCATATGCACTGCCTCTTAATGAAGAATGGGACATTAAAGCACATGCACTCATGACAAATAGTTTTAGCTGCAACATATTTGGGAAGGATTTCAGGGGAATACAAACAATGAAATAACTTTTCCCTTAGAGGCCCTTAGAGGCCTTAGGCTCTAAAATGTTGGCCCTTAGGACCTTAAGCTTAGACATTTAGGCCTATTTGAGCGTTAATATTTGATATTTAATCCACTTTCATACTTAAGATCTAAATTGTTGACACATTTGGACATAAATTAGATCTAAATTTTCAACCCAACTAGGCCTTATAATTTCTCAAAAATTTCAGCCAAATTGAGCCTTATTGATATGAAATTTCAACCTTTTAAGACATATTTCTTTGACATTAATATTTCTCTTTTTGCGAGTAAAATTGTTTTGGGCATGAAAAGGCCACAAAGAAAAATATTTCTAAGGAGTGACTTCTCTTGGAAAAATTCCTAACTGTATGGGATTTTGCTTTAAGGCCACTTCAGAAATTTGGAAAAGGATAAGATAGATGGTCATGATGAAGATTTAATACCAACACAAGTTGAGAAGTTAAAATTATCTTTTCACTTACAACTCTATACTCCTCAGGTCTTCTTAATCACTTACAAGCATGCAACAAGATGATATAGATCGAAGGGAAAGTGATAAAACTAATTGAGGAATGCACGAAAGTGATCATTAATATAAGAATTTATCAAAGATATTATTATAAACATAATAGCCAACGATGTGCTAATATAGTTAAGATGAAATTGATAAAGGATAGTTGACGGAGTGTACAATTGGGTCATTCATCCTTGATCCAAAATATAAGGTGGTTCCCCAATCTACATGAATGGGGAGATATCAACAGCTCAACAAAAAGTGATGCATTGGGTGAAGCTTGAATATCTGTTGTTATAGTTACATGTAAACTTTGAAGCATAAAGAAAAAATCTTGCTTTTCTGGTCACCAATGCATTTATTAAGTCAATATGGTTCCCTGTGAACTTGTCTTACGATATGGTCAATAATCATACATGTGCATCCGTTTTGAGAAACCTCATCCTTTGTACTGAATATATATTTTAGTGAATTTTATTTCTATGAAGTATAAATAAAGAAGATGCGTTATAGTCTAGGTCCCAGGGCTTGATAGATTTGGGATTAAAATACTTTCACCAGGCACCATCTAATGTCTATTAGGTGTTTCTCCACCACCTGCAAGTTTCCATAGCATCGATGGAGTTGTCATGGAATCATAAGCATTTCCTTATTTCCGCTGAGAATCTATATCCCCTATAGGGTTATATGTATATCCCTTTTGTAACTGAACTATTTTCCTAACTTTTTTCACTTATTTGGTCGTTCATGGTTACACATTGAATGGTGGAAGCAGTGTATTTGTAGCACTTACTCGGATATTTTTATTTCTATTGAGATTGACTTGGTCTTTTTAGTACCTTCATGATATATCTTAAATGAGAAGTTCTATGTTTAGTGATCTTGGCTAAATGGGCATATGTAGGACGATTAAATAATAAATTTGTTATGCTCAGTCCACTACATAGAAAATTCGCCACAACCTGATTTCTTTGGTTTCAAGGGACTAGCTTATAGCTCATGGTAGGAAGGTAAACAACTTAACTTGAATAATATATTCTATTTTTGGGGCTTTAAAGGGTAATAGTTTATAGCTCAATGGAGCAAATTCTTAGGCACCAGGTCATTGGGATCAAGAATGAGTTCGTGATGGAGCGGGTTGAGTTAGGCTTGGATGAAACCACCAAATAAAAAACAGATATTGGTGCATTATATAGTGGAACGAGTGGAACAGACAAATAGATATTATTGAGTTGAGTGATGTGTGAATTGCCTTTGTATATTTAGGTAAGGTTCCTAGGGGCATTTCCCAGTTTTCAGTTTTAGTATGGAACCCTAACTATTCTCTTTCAAGGTTTTACTCAAGTCTTACTCGGAAATTATAGAATGGGGATTGAACCTTTCCTTCATTGTGACTCACCATGCTGGCGGCGTGTTACTTTTATGGTCTTCCATAGTAGCGAGTGTGAATATGAATTTCTTTAGCTTGTAGGGGAGGGGGTATCCAATTGGAAACCTAGAAGCATGAATTATGGAGGATAGTGCGGAGAAAGCAAGGGTGGTAGGAAAATATCCCGGATTCTCAGAGTTAATTATTTTCAATTATGCCCACTATAGTGCAAAGAATCAAAACATGCATGTACCAGGATATAAAAGTATGACCTAACAACCCTCTTATCGTGGAATTCCCTTCATCTTAGCATGAGGTGGAACTTCGGTTATCCAATTCCTAGTCCTAATTGAGCCCATTATCCAAGTAAGGTCCTCCCCTACATGTTAACCCCTTCCCCTCACAAATTAGGGAAAGGTTACACGACCAACCTAACTATGCCTCAGCTATCTCTAATGTTTGATCTCAAACTCTATCAGTAGCTAGTGGCTCTCGAAACACACATGAAATGGGTGCCTAAATAGGAAAACTCTATTTTCTAACGCAAATACATAATGGTTTGGTCTGTTGAGTCTACTCTTGAATACAAATGTTGGGATTGTGGTGTTAAAACCTTATTCAATGTAGTTAGAAGTGAACCAATGTCACATTTATATTCTGAGTTAGTGGTCCAATATAATTAAAACCTCTTTGAGATATTCCTATGAATATAATTTATTTTAGTATTGATGTGCGATGAAAATTTTGAAGCAATGGATATTTAACTGATTAAAGGTATATTTCCACAACAAATTTATGTCAATATTATTCAACTCGTAATTCTGGTTGTGCATATTGGAGATGACCATTGGGAATAATGATGATAAGTCTATAAAATTTCCTTAACAAAAAACCTATTCACCAACTGTTCCATGCCCCACAGTTCTCACATGTGCAGATTTAGGTAAACTGGGTGAACTGTAATTACTGTTCGCTAGCGCAACTCTTGAATATGGGTGAAATGCTCCTTGCATGCATTGTTAGGGAATCCTACCCAGCCAACATAATATTGATAGCTCACTAGTTCATTAACCTCCATCAACCATGAATTATAATGCAAGTAAACACTCATAGGATTGGTACTCAACCGCCAGTTTGATAGCACATGCCATATATTGTTGACCTTCAGTACATGAGGCCTCTAAATTATTAGTGGGATGAAATCATTAACCAACTCACCTGAAATAAATAAAATAATGAAGTGAAATCCCCAGGACATGTTCAAGTAGAGAGAAAGTAATAACTAGGAGTTTATAGTGGGAAGGGTGTAAAATATTGCACTACCAGTTGGGCGAAATAGATGCCACCAAGAAAACTGCATTGAGGTTCTTTACACGAACATGTGGGAGTATGACTATTGGTTCTATGCATTGGATGAATAGTAAAAACTAGTATAAAATTCTGATATAAAATCAATTATTTTCAATTATACCCACTACAATGCAAAGAATCAAAACATGCATGTACCAGGATATAAAATTATGACCTGAGAGTCCTCTTACCGTGGCATTCCCTTTGTCTTGGTGCGAGGTGGAACTCCGATTCTCCAATTCCCAGTCCTAATTGATCCCGTTATCCAAGTAAGGTCTACCCCTGTGCATTTAACCCCTTCCCCTCACAAATTCAGGAAAGGTTACAGAAGGTTACATGCCCAACCTAAATATGCCTCAGCTAGCTCAAATTCTCTCTCCCAAACTCTATCTACAGCTAATGGCTCTCAAAACAAACATGAAATGGGTTCCCAAACAAGAAAAATCTGCTTGCATGCCCGAAAAGCCCTTACCAAGCCTGAAAATACCGAAAATGATGATGATGGTCGACTAAAACGTGCATGAAATGGGTGCCCAAATAGGAAAACTCTGTTTGCAAACCCGAAAAGCCCTTACCAAGCATGCAAAGCCTGAAAATGATGATGATGGTCGACTATGAGGGGAGATGGGTTGTCTTTATATAGTTAAACATTTCTCAACTGAGAGTTGAAAAGGAATCTAAGCTCTCGGTCGAGAAACATTTCTGAGAATTTAATATGAATAATATGGCAATACTCTAGGAGGAGAAAGTTTAATATTCCCGGTCAAAATTTTTTATAACTATGGAAGAACTCTTAGATTAGAGAATTTTTACCGTGGTTAATTTCTCCTCTGAGAAATATTACAACTCTCGACCGAAAAAATATGTCGACTTTTTTCTCAGCTGAGAAACTAGAAATTATATCAAAAAAAAGTGAATTATCACGACATTGTGTCCCAACTTCGTGTTTTCACCCAAATTTTATCTTAAGGGTGAAGTTTGGGATAAGAGCCTCTGATGTAAAATGGGTATAAGAGCCTAACCTGTCGAGATACCGAACATGTTTGTTGAAAGCAGGTACCATCTTGTGGTATGACTAGGAAAAACCATCGGGGTACTAAACAATCTCACTGGCTATGGGCCATCCTTCTTAGGGAGGATATTTCTTAGATGTCAAAGTTACCCCATCAGAGTATTGAACAGGACTGTTGGAAGCAGGTTCTGATTTTGATGTCTTTCATTATGCCTAATCTATATTTGTTCGTATGAATGACATACTTTTTTAAATCGTTAAGAAGAAGAATGCATGGTTGAACAAAAGGTTAAATGAACCCCATCTATTTTCCACTTGTGAATGACCCTAAGTTTATGTTAATACCCTCTCATCCAATTCATATTTTATCGAGTATGTCATAGTCCTAGAAGCGGGACCCATAAGTTTAGGAGTCTAATAAACTCAAATGTGAACTTTATCAATATTACTTGAATAATAGTGATGCTTTGATAACTCAATAAGGAATGGCTGATTTCCTATGGGATTTACATGCTATTTATACTCCTATGTTTTCCTATTTAGGATAAGAAAAACTGCCCATCATAAATCATATGGTCTTCATGAGTGTAAAATGTTAATAGTTGATGAAACTGTATGTGTGGGATATTTTCAATCCTAGAATTTATATGTGTTTTGTTCTTCTGATGACAAAACATTGATAATTATCTTTCTAAGTTCTAGTTTTTCTTTCAATAATAAAATTGCCTTAGTTCTCCTAAAGGTTTCCCAAAGACTATTGTTGACAAAATGGAGTTTTGAAATGAATGAAAGTCAATATGAATTTCTTTATGGACCGAGGATGTGACATATATTCAGTCTAGGGGGGATGTTGGGATCCTAATACTATCTCTTATTTCACTTATTTCACCATTTTGGCATCACATTAAACCATAATCTAATACATTTACCTTTAAAATCTTATCTTTTACTTTAATCTATTAATTAAAAAAATGAAATTAAAAGATGCTTAAATTATTATTTTTATTGTATTATGTGTGGTTTTGTTGATACTGAACTAATTATTGTATGAAGTTATTTCTGATCTTGGGCTTCTGATCATTATTCACTCTTTTTGCGGGTATTCACTCTTGGCATTTCAACACTTATTTCAGTACCCGATTTTGTACTAGTTGAGATTGCAGCAATTAAGATGAAAATATTAAAACCTGGAAATATATTTTTTAATTTTTTGGTGGTCTCTCAAATTATATGCTTTCCAAAGGAGGATCTCCAAAGTTTAAAATTTTAAACTCAACAAAACTCATTAAAATGAGCATCATAACGTAGAGATCATCGAGACGATTCCGATAACATTTGTTTCACTCAAAACAAACTCCAAACGAGAAAGTTAAAATGTTTTGAAATTTCAACAAAACACCATTTTGAGGTTCATGCATTCAAAAAGGAGGTTCCAAATAACAATTCTAAAGGGATGACACATGTCATCCATACATGTGTATAACACCATGTTTCATGCCCATGTGGTGTCACATGGCATGACTTAGTTGACATGGCAGTGACATGGCGTTGATGTGGCAGTGACTAGGCACATGGGTGGACAAATCCCAGTGTGATATGTGGCCCAATCTGACATGACATGTGTCACCATGATAAAGGCCAAAATTTTGTTAAATAAAAAATTGCACTCAACAGGATTTGAACCCATGACCTCCATATAACAAGCCTAAGCACCTTACCACTACACCACATTATTTTTCTTGTTTATGGACCAAATCCCACTATATTATTGTCCATGATCATTTTAAGTATGCTCCTTGTATCCAAGAAATATATCCATCCATATTTAGTTGAACTTCACAGGATTTCAGAGCATGCTTTGAGGACTTTTACAGCTTATGGTAGACATTTCCATGACTTGGTGAATCCCATGATATTTTTATCATAAACAACATATCCTTCTTCTCGAATAGGAAAAAATACATTACCACTAAACCACATTATGTTTCTGGTTTTTGGTATGGAAAAATATTTATTTAAGTTTGAATAATGTGTATGGTTAGGAGAAGGGCCGACTGGATGGTGCTAGAATATGGCCGTGCCCCATTTTAAACGTTTTGAATGGTTTCAACAGGAATTGAAACTCTATAAATATATTTATATATATTGTTCCAACATCATGTATTATATTGTTAACAAATAAGTAAAAATTAGGAGCCCACAAAT
Organism: Pseudotsuga menziesii; assembly: GCA_001517045.1. NCBI lineage: Eukaryota > Viridiplantae > Streptophyta > Pinopsida > Pinales > Pinaceae > Pseudotsuga > Pseudotsuga menziesii. Next base: position 397,603 of record LPNX010692014.1, on the reverse strand, counting down.
TTGACCCTAGGACTCCTAGTTAACTAACATCGTGAGTATAACCCACCAATGAACATGCCAATGGTTCCATTGGTAAATCCATCTATACAAATTCTATTTAAACTCACCTCTACCATTGCACCATTTGAGGACCAAGTGCTGAAGGCCAAGGTGACCATGTTCTCTAGAGCATCAAGAGGCAGAAGCACAGGACGAGGAGTGTTGGTATCAAGTTATTACTGAGAGAGGGGGTGAATTAGTAATTGCGCGGATATCTATAATTTTAACTTATGCATATTTTCTCATATTTAAAACTTTTTAACATTCATAATAATAATTATAACAACACACAAATACTTGAGGACAAATGCATATCTATAAATATATATTAATAGTTACATTAGTGGGAAATTACAGTCTCCAAATATGAGCACCCACTCATTTAAGGTG
>LPNX010692014.1:337209-390923 GCA_001517045.1 Pseudotsuga menziesii | reverse complement strand
ATGACCACATGACTCAAATACATAATAGAAACATCCCGGAATAAACATCGGGTTACAATACATAATATACATAGAAGAATACATTCCGAAGTTACATATACATAAACAATGTTGACCTGATCCCAAGTACAATCTTCGATCTCTTGGAACCAACCTATGAAAAATTCAATTTGTGTAAGAACCAACTCATGATATTTAGGAATCAACTTGAAGATATATCACTTCGATTGCACAAACTATGAATTATAGCTTCAAGCTCTGACCAGTGGAAAAATGCACTCTCTAGTTGTGGAAGTTACAAATTCCATTTGTTCTCCAACATCCACTAGAAGGAGGCTACGAGCCTGTAAGTTTCACCTGCACCCACATAAAGGATATTTTTTTTACCTTGATTGTATTTTCCATAATCGAATGGAAGGAGGCTATGACCCCGTTCTCCTTGCCTCGTCGAACCTCCCTTATGTAAAATATGATTGTATAGAAATATTGCAGATAGATAAATACATTTCCCTCAAATTATGCGACTGTTACCACCTTTTGATCTACGTTCGTGTATTTGTGTCAGACAATTTCCAAAAAAATACGATGTGTGAAAAGCAACTTCAATTTGTGTCTTCTATGTTGATCCGTGTTCTGCATGTAAATAGAGATTCCATCTCAATCACATTTGTTGTTCTACGATCTATGTCTTTGCTGAGCAAGAAATTTGTACATCCAAACTACGGGTATGATTTCTTCCATTTCACTTACTCATCGTTCATTACTGACTGTATTGCACATTGTGGCTCTTCTACATAATGATATTCTCTGTTATCAATGAGCCATTGATACCCCCAAATAAATTTTGAATCTTGTCAAACAATTATTTTAGATCTTCATTTCTCACAAACTTACTTCACCTCATACATCTATTTCTTATTTATAATCTTCTTGACTCAAGAGATGTGTCCACTTGGTGAAGTCCCTTAACTTCAGATGATGCCTTACTGGATTGCATGTTTATCAAGTTACGACTTGTGTTGGTTTGCTACTTTTCACAAATCATCTTTGTTTAGTTTATGATGCACATGTGACAAAACACTTGTGGGAATTTTGCACACATTAGTTTGTTTCTTATAAAAATTTGTACCACTTAACAACTTCTTTGTGAGACTTTTACACCCAATTTTATTTATCTTTATTCAAAAGTATCACAAATAGTATTTTTGAATCTATGTTATTTTCAATATTCTTGTATGTGTATGAATATGAGTGCATTTTCAACCAATATAGACCTTGCATACCTATTTTCTTCTCTTTCATCTAATACAGACAATTATATAGTCCTAAAGAAACATATGGTTGCATCAACTGCACATTTATTATTACTTTAAATTACATCATGTCCTGGTATATTTACTTTGTATTTGACATCAATGATAATAAATCAACAATATCCGCATTTTTCATTGATGTTAACATAAATAGGCTCCCCTTATCATTGAGAAAACCCCTTTTCCATTGACGTCAAAAGGATTTTATGCATTGCTAACTCCCCTGGATTTGTGCTCATTGCTTCCAGTTTTATTTGGTAATATAATTTGAGATTTTGCAAATTTTTCTTTGCGGAAGAGATTTCTTCCTCCAGTTCACCTTTCTTTAGTTTATAGAGTTTCTTTGACTTGGTTGTAGACATAATCGAGACCTTCTATGCTATCATTGATTACTATCTTGGCTTCTTCCTACAATTATGGAAAGACTTCTGTTAAGTTGTAAGATTCCTCTTGTAGGGGACCAAGCCTATCCATTAAATTCTTCTGTTCATTCCTTAATTCTTTCATCTCTAGATACTGCAATTTAAATTACTGCATTTTTTCCTTTTTTCAATGCCATACAGAGTAACCATACTTTCATGAATCCTTTGTTCTTTTTGTTACTGGATAAAGCTACCCAATCAGAATCAAACTAGATCTCCCTAGTCGAAGTGGATCTAGAAAAAATCAAATACAAAATACAATTTACTTTCCTAAATCAATAAGAAATGCAAAGAAATAGATAGATCACTTACTTGATATTCGCAGATCCTGTTCTCTCTTTGTCGATCCAAGCTCCATAATATTCAGATCTACAGCTACAAAACCCTGTAAAGCATGTGGAAACAAGCAAATAGCATATGTGTATCCAAACATATAATTGATCTAAGCTAACAATTAAGGAAGACAACTATAAACATTATAAACAACAACAATGTTTATGGAAAGAGATTTGTATTACTGTAATGAAGGCGATACATAGAATTACATAGGAGAGAACATTACAACCTAGCCTTAACTTAGCAATCTTCGATCCAACAATCCAATCCAAAGCCAAGCCTCCAAAGAAAGATAGTGAGACACCTAGAAATCCACTAGCATAAAAGTACCATAGACATTCCTCTCTTTCAAATGGAGAGAGGGTTTAATTTATAAGGCTAAAGGGATAGAGTAGGTTGAGGATTAGGAGGAGGGATCTAAGGGATCTTCCCTATAGGCTAGGAACCAAAATTCCAGCTCACCTAAATAATAGGGATAAACCACCACCTAATCCACCTTTGAGAAGGGTATCGAATATTTGATTTTTTCCCTCAAAACACGATCGACACACTTTCCAAAAAGGGAGAAAACACCATCGGCGCTCCTAGCAATGGGAGACAGAGTGTCGGTCAACGATGCGCCTAGCATGAAGGAGAAAAGTGCCATCGACACACATAGCATGAAGGATAAAGGTGCTGACCTTCCTAGAGAGGGAAAAAAGGTAGGAAAAAAACCTCAATCTAAGTCAACTTTAACAGAGAGAAACTTGGGGATAAGGCAAAGGGCTGACAAATGGATCAAGAGTGCAAGATTTCGATGTAATAGAATGCCCCCGAAAGCATGAAGTTAGACGAATGTGATAGGTGAATTCTTTGCAAAGTGAAGAAATCTAAGGCAAGGATGTCGGTTGGAAGCTGCTGCAGTATCCCTGACTCAAATCTAATATATTTGATAACATGGCTACCGACCAATACAATGCAGATCCATGGTAATAGAGACCAACTGAACACAATCATGGCTAGTAGACACAATCGTAGATCCATGATGAGATGATAAGACAGCCACAACCAATACAAAGGTGTATTTGTGTAATATGACTCAAAACAAAATCCATCACAACCTAGGTGAAGATATCTGACAATCCAGGGTCTTCAAGCAGAACCCACGGTGATATGAATCTAACCATGTGATTATAATGTCTTGACGTCAAACATGGTAGAAACCACTTGATTACCAGTCAATAATGTAAAGTGTTAACAAGTGCGAGGGAAATCATCATTTATGTCAATTATTCCCAAGGATCTCAGTACATACCATCGAATGTGAATAAAGGACTTGGAGTTGAACACTCGATGAGATTTTTCAATCAAGATTCAATGATGTAAACTCATGTTGAAAGCGAGGTAACCTGCGATTAAGGCATGCAGGCCCAAGGTACTTTACTTGGTTTCGAAGTCCAATTCCTAGATGAGGAGTTGAAGTCGACAGGAATAGACCCATCGAAGGAGGGCCATGATGAATCCCCCATCAATGACATGAAAAACTATCAAAGTTGTTCGAAGCGAACCGGAAATCATATTGATGTACGAGACTAAATCAAGGATGACCAACATGATAGAAGGTAAACTGACTGCAGATAGTGAATAAATTACCAAACTTCTCTTGAACATGGGCATGGAATGACTTGGTAGTATTGACGTGAGAATGATACCAATTTCCCAGTGCAACTAACGATGAGAGTATTCTTGGACAACTTAAAGGAGTAAGAAGACTCCAGGAATTAGTAGGACTCAAAGACAAGCAGATTACCCAAGTACTGAATTCATATGCAAATGAGTGCCATGTTCAAGAGTGACTATGTACTGCCATAACAAAATACAAACTATTTCCTTAATTTTCCCATCATGATTGATGAGTGCCTCTTTTCTTTTTAATGAGCTGGAAAAGGGTAACAAACACTCGATATAGCTCATCCTTTGGACTAGTCCAATCCCATATGTTTGACGAACCTGAGAAAGGATGGGTTCATTACCAAAAAAAGGGTCCTTCATTGTTTGATTTTATGAGTCCAATGAAAGAAAACTCATATGTTGTTTCATGTTTAGGGAGTCTGAAATGACTAAGAAGACTCCAAAAGGTCCTTTTTCTTAAATAAGGCTAATCAGTCTGAAAAAGAGATAACCAACCCCCAACTAGTCGACCGTTCTAATCCTTTTACAAGCATGAACATAACATGTTTGCTTGGCAATCTTTTTGTGTTTTTAAGGAGATTGAAAAGAGCTTAAATATAACTCCAAAACGAGTTATTTTTTCATAATCCAATTTTAACGAGTCTAAAAAATAGTAAAACTATACTTGATACGTCTTCACTAAGTTTTTAACGAGCAAACTAAAGGTATAAAAGGCACTCGAAACCTTTTTCATGTTTGAACCAGAGCATGAAAAAGCAATAAAGTAAGCTCAAGCCAGTTTTCATGTTTTAACCAGAGCATGAAAAATGAAAATTAAGCTCAACACCATCTTACTGTTTTTAACGAGCTCGAAGATCGATTCAAAGAATTCTTAGGGTATCTGCTCCATTTTTTAACGAACTTGGAACATAATAAGAACTATGCTCAAAAGGATCGTTTCATGGTTTAACGAGCTTGAAACTGAAATAAAGTATGCTCAAAACATGGTTTCATTTTTATGCAAGCTTGAAACCAAAAGGTAAACTATGCTTAAGGAAGCCTACTTCATTTTTTAACGAGCTTGAAATAGAAAATGAACTATGCTCAAAAGGTGGTTTCGTGGTTTAACGAGCTCGAAAATAAAACAAAGTATGCTCAAAATGACCTCCATTGATGGCAAATTTCCCAACATGATGTCCAGTGGTTGGTACTTGCCCCCCAATATAATTGTCAAGTAACTTAACACTAATAAAGAGATAGGGTACATGCCCCCCAATATTCATTGAGTCTTGACATAATGGAATAATCCGTTTCATTTTTTAACGAGCTTGACAGGAAAAAGGAACTGTCCTCAAGGTCAGTTTTATTTTTTAACGAGGTTGAAACTAAGAATAAAGACTGCTCAAGGTGGCCTGTTTCATTTCTACACAATCTTGAAACAGAGAATAACTATGCTTGAGGAAACCTGTTTAATTTTTACACAAGCTTGAAACAGAAAGTAACTATGCTTGAGGACATTCGTTTCATTTTTTAATGAGCTTGACACAGAATGGGAACTATGCACACAAGCATCTATTTCGTTTTTTAATGAGCTTGACATAGAATGAGAACTATGCTCACAACATGTTCTAAGCCAACATGATGTCCAGAGGTTGGTGTGTTTCCCCCTTACATAAGAAGCTAGCAACTTAACTCCAATATGAACTCCAGAGGCTGGAGCCATGCCCCCCATTTTACCTATGATGGTAAGAAGCTAACTAGAAGGGGAAGGAACCACAAGAACATGAGGTACATTCAGGGAAGTCTAATGACTAGGAGTCACATGATACTTAGGTTTAATGAAGGAAAGCTGATCAACGGTCACAATATTCCCATCATGGGGAAAATACATCACTTGAAAGAGTGTGGACACTACAGCTTTCATGGCATAAACATAATCACGCCCAAGGAGAAGATTAAAATCTAATGGACCTTGGACTACCATAACATTGATACAGACTGTTTTTCCTTCCAAAGTAATAGGCAACTAAGGAAGGATCCCTAAAGGCACTGTAGGTCTTTGATTAAAATCCAGTATCTGATCGGTGGCTGACACAAGCAGAGGAGAACCTATGGCTTGTCAAGTAGTAGAGGATATAATGCTAACAAAATCCCCTTCGTCAACGATAGTGTGGAGTATACTCTTAGCAGCAACTCGCATAGCTATCTAGAAAGGGACACTCGAATGAAGACGATATTCTATTAGGTTACTTCAGTCAAAGGAAATAACCTCACTACTTGGCGAGGGTTCTATCAAAAGAGAAAAAAATTCTATTGTATAGAACAATCATAACTAACTACAAAAACTTCCACAAGATGTTTTTCACTCTCAAATGGAAGAGAGGGAGAAGATGAAGACTCTATCAAAGGGACTACTTCAGTCTCAACACTCTTTGAGGAAAGAGTTGGATCAGGTGGAGATGACATTGACTCGACCACTTTAACTTCACTCTCCAAAGGAAGAGTGAAATCAAACAAGGATGTACTTGGATCGACCACTTCAACTTCACTCTTCAATGGAAGAATGGGACCAATGAAGGATGGACTTGGATCGACCACTTGATCAACGAGTGGAATGTTAAAGGACAACTTATGATAACCAGTTGGAAGATGTTGTCGAGGAACATTAATATCTTCCAACAACTTTGAAGATTCATCCATGCGAGGAAAAAGGTAAGTGTGATGCATATCCTTACATATAAATTAATGATATATAACCTTTCCTTTTCGACTCTTAACCAAAGAGTCACTGGCTGATGGGGCATCATCAGCATGATGATCAGAGACTGATGACATAGGATGTTTAGACCACACTTCTGACAGAAGGGAAATAATGAGGAAGTCCTTGAGAAGGTGATCACCCTTGCAAAGTATACAAGGGAACTTATCTTTACTGGTGCTAGAAATAGGTACATCAATACTCCCAGCATGATGACCAGTGGCTGGTGAACTTCCAACATCAAGATCAAAGGTTGGAGCGATGACCTTCTGCTTAGTGTTCTTCTTCTTAGCCTTCGTTTTCATCTTCTTCTTACCTGCCCGTTTACTGACATTATAGTTTTCAATAGGTGAAGAGGAGGATAGGGAATTTGATTCAACATTCAACGAAGAAGGAGAAGGGTTAACATGAGGTTGATTCTCATGTGGTAAAGGACCAGGATCCAACACAAAGGATGCATTTGGTGTGATAGGATGGGAGAAAAACCATACAGGTAATCCTATAGTCAATTTGGGAAGGTTCAAAGTGGCCATGAAAGGAGGACCAACAGCTCCACAAGGGGGAGAAACAAAAGACATACCTTGAAAATGGTTCTCTTGACTGGTGATCCCGATAGAGTCTCCCATATTTGAACTCTCTAAGAATCTTTGAAATACCACACAAGATAAACCACTACTCAAGTCTAAAAGCCACAAGCAAACTGTGTGAATAGGAGTGGATCAAAAGTTAGGAACCTCACAGGACAAGACAAAAGGATAACTCAATTGGTCACAGGAATCCTAAGAGTGTCTCCCAATATACTCTAGGTATGGGGGAGCTCAAATCGGTAGTAGTGCTGTCTAATGCACAACCGTTCACAAGGGGCCTTCCTATATCCAATCGATTATGTGAAGTACCTTTCTATGTACCCAAAGGGTACGTGAAATGCCATTCGATATACTGACGGTATGTGGAAGAACTGCGTGAGTCTCAGGTTGTAGTGCAGACAAATTAACAATAGCTGCTATGTTTTATGACGCCCGAATACGTCACTAACTTACACACAATTACTAAATGTTTTTAAACCTAAGCTAGCATTAATTTTATCTTGAGTGGTTATGTGAATGCATGATGTGTAGAGAAGAAATGTAAAAAGAATGCAAATCCTAGCTACGTGATAATGCACATTTCTCTTTCAATGAAAACTACCTAATGTAGGGAAAGAGGTTTCTGTTAAAACAAGACAAAAATCAGAGATCTAAGAAAACAAGTTCTATTCAAAGGCAACTATGAATCTTTTAAAGATCAACATCAAAATACAATTCTTGAAAATACTTTTGAATTCATACATGAGCAAGGGGGGTTCGAGGTGGGGGGGCCTTCCCCCCCCCCAGCTTGAGGGTTCTTTAGGGGTTCGGGGGCGTGAGCCCACGAGATTTTTTTTTTCTTTTTTTCTTTTTCTTCTCTTTTGATTGAGTTTTCTCTTCAAACAAACATAAATCTGAACAATAAAGAAAAGAACAATTCTTTCCTAGAGTGCACTAGATCTATCTTTCTACAATAATAGTCTAAAAAGTGCAAATGAAATCAAAGATACTACACATCTTAACAATGCACAAAACAAAGTAAAGAAGCACTTTTATTTTTCAAATGCATGTATCAAAATGAAACTTTATATCTATATTCTTTTCTGATCTAGAAACAGAAAAATAGAGAATATCTACATCACTCCATTCATTCAGAAATCAAAAGGAGTATGACAAGCACCCAAACAACTCCAAAATAATCAAGAATTGCTCCAAAACAACCAAAATGCAACCAAAATACTCAATGACTAAGGGGAGGAAGAGATAATGCTGGATCTAGGGGATCTATGACTATCACATTTATCCTAAAAACCAAAATCCATCAGAACAAAACCCAAAAATAAAGGAAATATAATCCAAAAAATGAGTTTTCAAAGGGCTACGTGCTTCCGTATACTACACTAGAGCACCTATGAGAGGATCAGCGCACATACAACACTACAAAAGAGCGCATTTGAGGGTCGACACACCTACAAGGCTGCACAAAAGTGCCGCGACACTCTGTCTCCTAAGGCAAAGAGCACCTATGAGAGTTGGTGCATGTACAATGCTGCACAGAAGCACCAACGATGCTCTATCTCCTAAGGAAAAGAGCACCTATGAGCGAACACTTCCAATTTTAAAAAATCAGACCAACAACGCTTTGTCTACAACGCCCAGGTGCACCAGTGGAGAAACAAAATGGAATAACAACTAGATCTCCTATGGACAAAGGGCATAAGGTTTCATAGTGATCCAAAGAGCATCAAGAAGATCCAAGACACTCTTCAAAGGAAAAATACGAAGAAAGGAGGGTCTCTAGAGGCTAGAAAAAGGATTGAATAAAAGATATGAAATCAAAACAAAAGAAATCAGATCTATGTAAGATCGCCAGTGGAGTCACCAATTTTGTTACTGGATAAATCTACTAAATAGGAGTAAAGATAGATATCCCTAGTCCAAGTGGATCTAGAACAAATCAAATACATAATACAATTTAATTTCCTAGATCAATCAGAACTACAAAGAAATAGATAGATCACTTACTTGATATTTGCAGATCCTCTTCTTTCTTTGTCAATCCAAGCTCCAGAATCTTTAGATCTATAGCTGCAAAACCCTGTAAAGAATGTGGAAACAAGCAAATAGCATATGCATATCCAAACATATAATTGATCTAATCTAACCGTTAAGGAAGAAAGCTATAAACATTATAAACAACAACAATGTTTATGGAAAGAGATTTGTATTATTGTAATGAAGGAGATACATAGAATTACATAGGAGAGAACATTACAACCTAGCCTTAACGTTGCAATCTTCCATCCAACAATACAAGCCAAATACAAGCCTCCAAAGAAAGATAGTAAGCCACCTAAAAATTCCACCAGCATAAAAGTACCATAGACCTTCCTTTCTTCCAAATGGAGAGAGGGTTTAATTTATAAGGCTAAAGGGATAGAGTAGGTTAAGGATTAGGAGGAGGGATCCAAGGGATCTTCCTTATATGACTGATGCACTTTCCAAAAAGGGAGAAAGCACCATCAGTGCTCCTAGAAGTGGAAGATAGAGTGTCAGTCAGTGGCATGCCTAGCATGAAGGATAAAGGCGTTGAACTTCCTAGAGAGGGAAAAAGGCAGGAAAACAACCTCAATCTCAGTCAACTTTAGCAGAGAGAAACTTGGGTATTAGGCAAAGGGTTGACACATGGATCAAGAGTGCAAGATTTTGGTATAACACTTTCTCTTTTGTAGTCTTTAAATTCTTCTCTACTTCCTTTAGATGTTCATTCTCAATCAGAGTTGTCCATATCTGAGTCGAACTGAGCACTTTCCTCATGCAATTTTGCACATTATACATCTAAGGCCTTGATATTTTGAAAAGAATCATTGGCCTTTTCAAGTGCTTTTTCGCATTGTGTTTGGACTTTTGGATAAGTTTCAAGTGCTTGATATAGTTATTCAATATTGAGTAGATGTCCCTGAATAGGTTCCACAACTCTTTCCATTATTTCATCAAGAGAGGCATTCTAAATTTCTTTCACCTCATGAAACAACTTGAATACTTCCTCAACTATTGTTCGTCATCTTGATGCATTTTATCTTTCTTTTTCTACTTCCTTTCTTAGTTGATTGTCTTTCTCAAATAATTATTTTAATTCCATTTCAAGAACAAATGTCTTTTGCACCATCTTTTCTTCCTCTGATTTCATGCTCAAACATTCATCCCGTAAGGCTTCTTTTTCACTAAGACTACTGTGCCATTTCGACAAGACAACCTCAAGTCTTTGTCTAGTTTCTTGTGTTATGGAAGTATGTATTTCATATAATTTTTCCATATAAAAACATGAGAGAAATAATTCTACATGACTTACAGAGTTTTGTGCCTCTTGAGTGGAGAGTCCCAATGCTATAGAAGGGATCTTCAAGGTTTGATGTGGTAATTTTCTTATCTATGATTGTGCTCCCCAATGATGAGAATCATTGATCTTGTGTAGTATGTGTATCTTCATTTTTGCAATCTTTCCTTCCAACCTCATCATGTTTTCTTTTTGTTGAGTTACGAGCTCATCAACATATTTCTTTATAACTAAGTCCTCCATAGCTTCCTCTATTGCATTTAAGATATTTAAATCAATTTTTTCAAAGTCATCCATGGTGAGTGTACACAACATATAATATTGAGAGGCCTTTCTTTTCTTTCTTGCTGATCCTTTTGGATGACTAGCTATTTTCTTCTTTCAATGGGCACCGATTTTTGAGTGGACTTGGGAAGTAGCTCAACATACGGTTCCTCCACTTGTGAACTACATTTCTAGTTTTCCTTTCTTGCACAATTTCCTCTTCATCTGTAAGTGTTTTTTTTCAATCATTTCCCCATTCCTGAACAATTTGTGCAATATCCCTTTTCGAGCGCATAAACTTGGTAGCACTAGTACAAAATGAAATATAAGAGACAAAAAAATGACCAAAATCCGCATATAAATGACCATTTTTTATTTGGATATTAGTGGCGGGTAATCTCAGGTCTCTTATCCAAAATGGTTTTTTAGATTGTTTATTGTTTTTGGTTTTTCATTTTTATCTGGTTAATTGAATATTCCCAAAGTTGGAGAAAGGAAATGTCCAATAAATTTGTTATAGTTAATATTGTTGAAAAAAAATATTTTTTATATTGTTTATAGTTTTTGGTTGTTCATTTTTATTTAGTTAATTGAATATTCTTGAAGTTGTAGAAAAGAAATGTCCAATAAATTTGTCATAGTCAGTATTGTTGAAAAAAATTGTTTATTAGATTGTTTATAGTTTTTGGTTGTTCATTTTTATGTTGATGTATTTGTAACTTTGGAATGTATTCACTTGTATATATTATGTATTGTACCCCAATGTTTATTCTGGGTAGTATCTATAATGTAATTGAGTCATGTCAAGCCCTGATGTTCTGATCGGGAGATTCAATAATATAAACATGTCATGTAAAGTCATTGAGGTTAACCATCCATTGTAAGTCGGGGAAATAGTCCCCACATTTGTGTTAAGGTTAACCCTCCTTGTTGATTAGAGGGAAAAGTCCCCACAAGTTGTGGGGCACTAGGGTTATTAGACTCTCCTAGAGATGTCAGCTATAGTAATTAATTGTTAAGTGGGGCCGACATGTAAAAGTGGACATTAAGTGAACAAAAGAATATAAATAGGGAGTGAGCCTCTCTATTTATCACACACACACTCACTCATTGGGGTGCATGAGTGAGAGAGAACTAGCTCTCTCAAGTGAGAGAGAGAGAGAGAAGCTGTGGAGATCATCTTTACATTTTCAGGTTTTACTACTGCCATTGGTGCTCGTTCTATCTCTGAGAAAGTTACGGGGTTTTATCCTTTATGTTTTCCCCAAGGAAAATTCTTTGTGTCTCTTGTCTCTTGTTTTTATTGCTGTGCATGTTATTCTCTTAGATAAGATCCTAAGATAATGCTAGCTTGAATGATAAAAATCTAACATGGTATCAGAGCTAACCCAAGAATAAGATATTGTACAGCTGCAGAAGCTAGGGATTCTTAATTTTTGGGTCTCTCTCCACAACCCATCAATGAAATTATGCTAGCCTGATTCTCCATTGAAGGGCGCATCTTTCTATCGAAGTGAAAATCAATTCCGGACATTTTCAATTTTTGGTGCAGGAAATTAGGGCTTCTTATAGAAGAGGAATTTTTGACTGATCTTAGCATAGGATTTCTCTACTCATAAAAATCAAAATTTAGAGACCTGGGTCAATATTTTTGGTTGGGTTTAACTCCGGGAAAGTCAAACCCTAGTTTGACCCTAAGCTGGAAAAACCCTAAAATACTAAAACTAATAAGTTTTGTTACATTTGCTATATATCAGGATTGGAGATGGATCAAGAGATGAAACTTTCATAAGCCGAAGAAAAAATCATTATTTACACCGTGTCCAAAATTCAACCTTAGATTCACTATATTTTAGGAGATATGATCCCTCCAAGTTAGGGTTCCATCCTCTTCTAGGATTCATCCCTAAATAGGACACTTGAGGAGAATTGCTATATCTCGAGCTACAAAGTTCCAAAGCAAATTTATGAAGATGTTATAGAAAGGGCATGGATGTAATTTTGTTGGTCTAAGTTTTAGATCTAGAAGATGAAATAGTGACATGTGGTAGTCCATACAACTTCGCTATGCTAAACAGTCCTGAAATAGGTCACCTTGGGAAAATGCTCATAAGGCCCAATTGGTGAAACCAATTCTGATGAAACCTGTGTTGTTGGAAGAGGGACAGGCGAGGCTACATCATTGAGAAGTTTGAGACAAAGAGGATCTATACTTTTGGAGATAACCTAGAAGTAGTATCAGGAATTTCTGCAGAATAAATTGGTAAACTAGGGCTTCCTGATGATAATCTTGGTGATGTTGAAAACTTCCAAGCATGGAAGTATATGATCTATTTGAAGAAAATGAATTGGACACCTACATAAGTAGACAGGTTCCAGTTCCAGAGGGAGATGAGGCTAAAAGTCTTACACAAAAAGAACTTGGTCAAGGCCAAGAAGATCATTGCTGATTCAGTCACGAATCAAATTGTACCACAAGTGTCTTCCCTAAAGACACAGAAAGAGATGTTTGATTCCTTGACCAAGATATTTGAAGGGAAGAACATAAATCAGAAGATGACCTTAGCAAACTAGTTGAAGAATGTGAAGATCCAGAATGCAGAGACCATACAGTCATACTTTACAAGGGTCTCTCAAATCAAAGAACAACTTGAAGCGGTAGAAGAAGTGGAGAATGCAGAAGTTGTGATAACGAACTTGAATGGCCTCCCAGGATCATGGGATTCATTCATTCAACAAATGTGTGCTAGAAGGAAGTGATTACTTTCAATAGACTCTGGGAAGAAGAAGAAGCTTGACTCATAATAAGAGAAGAGAAGATGGGAGCAACTGAAGATCAAGCTCTCACCATCAAAAGAAGATCCCTCAAGCGATGAGGAATATGAAGGAATCAATTGTTGAAGAACCTCCTATCCATATTGAGCATTTGGATTAGAAATGATGAAGCGGTAGGATCAAGAAGGAGTCTACCCACAAAACAAATAAAGATAAGTATTCAATTGTCATTTCATGATATTGTTTTCTTGTTATGCATTTGTTTATATTCAGTTGATGTATTATGCATGATAGAATGTTTGCATTAATGACAGTATACTACTAATATGCATGTGATGGGTAAGTAGCTCATGGTGATATACAACTCTCCATTGATACTTATCTAGAATGAAACCTCTTTGCTAACATATTGGATTAGTGCACAATCTCAATGTTGTTCTAGTAGAGATGGAAGGCATCTAGAAAATTTTCCGTGAGATATGGATGAATGTTGTATTGGATAAAATAGTTGCATAATCACATATCTTCATGAAAAAGAATTTTTCATTATGAATATACCTTATGAAATGTTTCTAACCATACAACTAATGCATTTGACTTGTAGGAAAGATCATGTACATAATCACCTACAAGAAAAGAAGGATGAGACTTGTTTCGAAGAACAAGCGATGACAGATAAAGAATAATATGACGAATGCAGCGACATCCTTGATGTAGAACCTTCCAAGAAGTAGCTAAGAAGAAACAGAAGGAGTGTACCAGTTCAAGAAGAATGATGTCTAGGATGCAATATAGAGACCAGAAGAGAATTTCGTAGTTCCATCATGCAGTAGATGGAAACATCATGGGATACAAGGAAAGATTCATAGCACGAGGCATAGACTATGAAGAGACATTTGTAGGCACTATAAATGCACATGATAGGAAGAATAATGTGTGAAAATGAAAGAAGGCCTTATATGATCTTAGAAGACACCCATGGGATAACACATACATGAGGAGCTTGATGAAGATATGAACCTTTGCTACAAGGTTGATAGAGGATGACAAGCTCACATATGGGTGTGAGAAGAAATTTTGAAAAATTTTAAGATAGAGGATCTTGTTATCCAATGATCCTATATGGATACATAGAATATTAGTAGCAGAGGAAGCTAGTTGTCACTCCGGTACATAATGTTTCAGTGCATAGAGTACGAAAGACAGAGGGAGAATGATGCTCCGCTTCAGAGGGAGTGACTGTAGAATATCCCGAGGTTCGACATGGTATGAAAGGATGGATAGATTACTGATGTCTCTAGGATTTACAGAGAGTAAAGCAGATTCCAACCTTTGCTTCAAGGTTGAAGGTGGAAGACCAGTGATGTTCCTGTTATATGTCGATGGCTTGTTCCTCATAGAAAAGAGGAACTCATTAAAGTTGCAAAAAGGAGACTTGCTACCGAGTTCAAGATGAAGGACTTGGAGGTGTGGACAAGGGAAGTATTCAGTAGAGATCTTGAAGAGGTTCGGGATGATGGACTGCAAGGCCATGACCACACCCATGGAATTGAACCTGAAGCTACTATGTGTTGCTTCATCGGATTCGGTTGATGCTACGATGTATCATCAGATGATTGGGTCCTTGATGTACCTGGAAAATATGAGACCAGATACTTGCTTTGCTATGAACACCTTGAGCCAATTCCTGACAGATCTGAGACATGTTCACTTAATTGATGCAAAACATATTCTGAGGTACCTGAGGGGTACAATTGATGATGGGCTCAAGTATGAGGAGAATCAAAAGATTAACCTGGATGATTATGTTGATTCATATTGGGTAGGTAGTGCCATCAATAGGAAGAGCACTTCAGGGTGTTGCTTCAGTATGGGATCATGTGTGATCTCTTGGTTTAGCAGGAAGCAATCCTATGTGGCACTGAGTACAGTTGAAGCAGAGTATGTCACAACTTGTTTAGCTAGTTGTGAGGTAGTATGGCTGAGGAAGCTACTGTTTGATTTATTTTATCTCTAGTTGGATGCTACTTGTATATATTGCGACAACTAGAGTTGTGTGAAGTTGTCGAAGAACCTCATGTTCCATGATAAGTTGAAGCATATCAAGATCAAGTATCACTATATCAAGGATATGGTGTAGAAAGGAGTAGTGAAGATCTAGTATGTTGCGACAGATGAACAAATATCCGATGTGTTGAAAAATCCATTAGCCAAAGTGAAGTTTGAGCACTTCAGGGAGAAGCTTGGTGTTCTCCAGATCGAGGTTCCCTCCAAGGGGAAGTGATAAGCTCGTGAGCCATTCTTACATGGTGAGAGGATTGGTTCCTTCCATGGTTAGATGTAAGGGTTGAGCCATTCTGTCATGATGAGAGGATTGGTTCCTCGCATGTCAGATATATGTACTGAGCCATTCTGGTGCGATGTGTTTACACATGGTCAGATGTGAGTGCTGGGCCTTTCTAACAAGATGAGGTCAGATGTGAGTGTTGGGCGTGGCTTTCTGACAAGATGAGGTTAGATGTAAGTGCTGGGCAGGCCATTCTAACTAAGGGTCAGATATGAAGAATGAAGAGATAGCACCATTTGATTCAGATAGTAGAAGTAGTAATGATGATGATGATTCAGTGATGATCCAGCTTTGATGATGATCTAGATCAAGTGATGATCCAGACTTGATGATGATCCAACAGTGACGATCCAGATCAAGTGATGATCCAGACTTGATGATGATCTAATAGTGACGATCTAGATCAGGTGATGATCCAGACTTTATGATGATCCAATAGTGATGATCCAGATCAAGTGATGATCTAGAATTGATGATGATCCCGTGATGATCCAGATCTAGTGATGATCTAGACTTGATGAAGATGACTTGACAATGAAGATGAATTGACAATGAAGATGACTTGACAATGAATATGACTTCAAGATGAAGATGAATTGAAGACAAAGATGACTTGATGATGATCCGATTGATACAGAGAAGAAGGCTTGTACCGATAAATTGTGTTGAGAGAATACCTTCCTAGTTAAGAGGGAGTGTTGATGTATTTGTAACTTCAGAATGTACTCACTTGTATATCTTATGTATTGTACCCTAATGTTTATTCCAGGAAGTATCTATAATGTAATTGAGTCATGTCATGCCCTGATGTTCCGATCGAGAGATTCAATAATGTAAACAAGTCATGTAAAGTCATTGAGGTTAACCCTCCATTGTAAGTCAGGGAAATAGTCCCCACATTTTTGTTAAGGTTAACCCTCCTTGTTGATAGGAGGCTAAAGCCCCCACAAGTTGTGGGGCACTAGGGTTATTAGACTCTCCTAGAGATGTCGGCTCTAGTAAGAAATTGTTAAGTGGGGTCAGCATGTTAAAGTGGACATTAAGTGAACAAAAGAATATAAATAGAGAGTGAGCCTCTCTATTTATCACACACACACACACTCACTCATTGGGGCACATTGAGTCAGAGAGAGAGAGAGAGAAGTTGTGGAGATCATCTTTATGTTTTAGGGTTTTAACACTGCCATTAGTGCTCATTCTATCTCTGAGGAAGTTGCGGTATTTTCTCCTTTATGGTTTTCCCAAGGAAAATTCTTTGTGTCTCTTGTCTCTTGTGTTTATTACTGTGCATTTTATACTCTCAGATAAGATCCTAAAATAATGCTAGCTTAAATGATAAAAATCTAACATTTTATTTAGTTAATTGAATATTCTTGAAATTGTGGAAAAGAAATGTCCACTAAATTTGTCATAGTTAATATTGTTGAAAACATGTTTTTTTGATTGTTTATAATAAATTAGTAGAGAATTGTGTGTAGCATTCATTTCTATTTATGTAATATTCATGTGTTTATATTTACAATAGTCATGTGTCTATATTTAGACTTTGGAATAATTATGAGTAAAACCTAAATACAATGGTGATGTTTTAGTAGATTTTATATGAAGTTCAAAAGGTAATACTCATACGTTTGTATTTGTGATAGTCCTGTGTTTATATTTACAATTTGGAAGAATTATGACTAAAACCTAAATAGAATGGTGACGTTTTTGCAGATTTTATATGAAGTTAAAGGGTGTTTCATTTTCTCAAATTAACATATTATAAAATTAGCATATTGTAAAAGCATTAAAATCTTTTTAAGTGATTGTTTTTCCTTTCTTCATTATATTTTTTATTGATTTTATTATATTTTATTGTTTTTATTTATATTTTATTTATATTTTATTTGTTATTATTGTTTTTATTTATATTTTATTCTATTTGTTATTATTGTTTTTAATTTTTTAGCTAGTTTTGCTATATATTTTATTTGTAGGTTTAAGGGATTTTTTTATTTTGCAAGTTAATGGTGAATTTATGTTAGGGGTGCATCCACGGAAGTGGTTACATTTTTTGGCAACATGAATTCGGAAAAAAATGAAAAACATACCTTGATCGAGCTTTTAATAAACCCTCAATTGAGGGTTTATAAAGCGCTCGATCTAGGTTCTGTTAAACCCTCGATCAAGCTTTTTGTTAACCCTCGGTCGATGGTGCGGAATCTCGATCAAGGGTTGAAAAAGCTCGATCGAGGGTTAAAGTAGACCTCGATCGAGCATCTTTATTTTCCTATAACTAGGCAACATGCCCATCATTTAATTGGATATGGATATGAACTTCCTTTGATGGATATTAGTCACAGAGTAATTGGGTTATAGATGTGATTAATCACATCTATGACTCCAATCAATCACATATATAACTCCAATTACTCTACAACTAATATCTATACATCAAATCTAGGGGAAGTGACAGTAGTAATGCGTTTACTTATTTTTTCTTCAAGGTATGTACTATTATCTTCAAGTATCATTCTTATAGTCGAGATTATGTTTTATTAAATTTTATTATCATATAATTATATGTTTGATTTTAATTATATTTGGGTGTCCATATTCATGTGCACACTCAAATATGTTTTTAGTTAAAGCTTTGAAAAACTCGATTAAGCTGCTAGATTGAGTATTTCTCTAACTCGTTCGATCAATGGTTTTAGAGACCTTGATCAAACTCATAGCTTGATTTTGACATTGTATTTTCATATGCATCATGTAAAGTTTCATTTAATGAAGTCATCCAAAAGATGCTTGGACACCTCATATTTTGAATCCCCATTTGAATTCATGTCATTGAACATTTTCAATTCTTGTCGAAATGAGAATTAGTATCATGTTTAGTTTCCATACATTTTGTTTTTCGAATCCCACAGTTGCCATAACACATTTTGTTTTATTTATTTTCCTCCACTCTTAGCATTATGAAACACCAAAACAATTAGTCATGTGTTATTGATGTAAATTATAATGTCATTCAATAATTTATTAGCAAGATTAATTGCAAATGTGTGACACAATCACAATTTTGAAAAGTAAAAAATGGAAATTGATATAACCCAAGGAAATGAGGTCATATTTTTTTTCATGCTCACATTTTCATCTCTTGAAAGGCACTAAAAATACTTTTCTCCCTTGTATATAATTTTTAATTTTAAAAAACTACAATTATGTGATATGACTTTGAATTTAACACTAATTTTTATCTTAATCGTTCTGTTCTATTCCACCCTAGGATCTAGGATTTAAATATCTGACCTGAGGATATATATCGTAGGTATCATAACGTAGTCCTGAGAATCTAGCTCGAATGGATACAACTCGCCTAAGTTCATCTCATCAACCAAATGGCATGCATCATTGCACTCCTTGGTTCAACGCAAAAAGAATACTATGGCAATGATGCATGCAATTTAGTGGATGAGCTGAACTTAGCTGAATTGTGTCCACTTCACCTGGATTACCAGGACTAGGATCTGAGACCTATGATATAGATCCTTGGGACAGATATTTAAAGATTAGAGCCTAGGGTGGAATAGACCTGGACGATTAAGATAAAACTTAGTGTTTTCAAATTCATATCACTTAATTGTAGTTTTTTAAAATTAAATATTATATACGAAGGAACAAAGTATTTTTAGTATTTAAAACCTTTCACTACATTTCTATAACTCTAATTCTGATCTTCAATTCCCACCCCCCCCACTGCTACTCCATTCCATCCCTGTTTTGTGTTTTGAAGTAGTTTAATGAACATTAAAAAGATTTTAACAATCCATTTCTCAAAACCTTGGCCCCATGGAGGTTTGTACCAAGGACTTCTTGTTTCCAAGTAAAATGAGGAAAGGTCTATTAGTAGAATAAGATGGAAATGTCATAATTGTTTTTTTGTTTAAATTTCTAAGACATTTATTATTTGTAGAGTTGGTCAAATCAAATGACATTGAAATTCCTTATGTCCATTTTCTTAGTTGGATCCTAGAAGCCCATTTCTAAAATGTCCTACATGGGCATAATCTTCTAGATAGGGTAGTCATGGTGGTGAGCGTGCATATAAAAACCTTGGTAGTCATGTACAAATAATTTTTTTTCAAATATTTAACAGAACCTCGATCGAGGGTTTCTCAAAACCTCGAGCGAGGGTTTCTCAAAACCTCGATCGAGGGTTTATCAAAACCTCGATCGAGGGTTTATTAAATCCTCGATCAAGGTTCTGTTAAGACCTTGATTGAGCTATTTGAATACCTCTATTGAGCTACAAAGCTCAATTGAGGGCCGGAAAAATAGAGAATTATCCCTCTTATAGGAAAATCATTGTTTCTTTGTGTCTTCTAGGGGTGTAAACGCTACCATTCATGGCACACAACTGAGTGGAGTTCATACCAATAGATTCATCAACTAATCTTATATCCATTGAGGTATCTTGCATGCGTTTTGGCATTCATACAGGATTTTTTTTGAATTACTTCAAAAACTTACACTTAGATAACCTGGAAACAACTTCGTAGCAGCTCAAAGAAAAATCCGTAGGGTAAAAATACACATCGAAAAATTTCTAAAAAATACACAACCCACACATCGACGTGTCGTCTTCAAAAGGGTATCTTTGGTTTTTAAATTTTTGAAAATAGTGAAAAAAAAGATGGGATGGACACACATGTATAAAATGATGCTGAAATAAGATGTGGTCCCTTTCAAAAAAAATAAATAATTGTATATTGTGAAATAAATTAACAAAAAATATGTAGACCACAGTGCATTTTGTGTAGATCATGCTCGTAAATATATTTTTTAAATTATTAATGCAATATTGAATTATTGGGGATGGACACGAGCCACTTGTTAACTTATTCAAATTTTAAAGTTCACATAGTTCATTAAATGCAAAATTTTACACATTAAATGACATCGGAATATTTTTTTTTAAATATCATTGGGAAGGAAATATAATATTCTACAATTTTTTTTTTTACTACAAGTTGAAATTCACATGGCATATATGCGTTTCGAGGGATTCTATCTAGCACATTAGTAAAAAATCAGGTTTTCATTGCCAAATTTGGTGAAAAAGTGTTACCCACCTTTATGGAATCACCCTTAGGGTTTTACATCAACAAAACTAACTAAAAAATAAAAGACAAGTTCAGAGAATAAATGGGTAGATTTTTGTGGATCATGGATGCATATCATCATTAGTGATTTTCTTCATGTTATTTTAGATTTCTCAATTTTGTTTATTTATTTATTAGTTTTTTTTTAAATTCATTTCATGGTTTGAATTTTATTTATACGTTAATTTTTGATTTTTTTTAAGGTTTTACATCAACAAATATGGATATAAAATGAGGCGAAGCTCTACCAAGGAAACAACACAAAATTTTGCAACATGGGTGCATGTACAAAATGGTTTTCAGCTCCTTTTATGTGGAAGTTCATTACTTTATTCCTCCTACATGGTGTGCTACCTTTTTGTCTAAGAGAACCAATGCTCTATTTTTGTGTTGGAGCACCAAAGCTTGAGCATATAACTTCCAGTGGATGAGCGATTTTGAAGAGTTTTCATCAAACATTTTCCATGTAGTAATTGAGTGGTTTTGTAATTACAACATATTGAAAATTATTAAGTGGCTTGAGTGGTTTAACATTCACTATGGTTTCGTATGGGTGGTTTCACTACCATTATTATATAGTAATGCTTAACATTTCAATATTAGTTATTTTGCATTTTCATAATATTATTCCTCAGTTTAATTGCAATGTCTTACTTCATAAGCTTCAAACTATAATTGTTTTATTCGAAATATAATCAAATATATAATTTTTTAATTTTATATTTAAGTATTTTCCTTTATACTTATTGATGCCTGGAAAATCCAAGGTACTAATAGTAGGGATTATCCCCAATAATCGTTCCCAACTATATCGTTTACTATTTGGTATGGGGAATCTATCCAGTTAGAGGCCCGACTACCATAAAATCAAAAGAAATTTTTAAGTCTATTTTACCGGTTGCGGCCCGGTCTATTGTTTATGTAAGTTTATTGTTTTAAGATGAAATGAAAGTGCCTAAACTGAATGCAAATGACCAGTGAGAAAAATCCTCAACTTGTGATGTGTAGGTCCTTACCTCCCATCTTATCATTCTTTCCCCTAAATCACTTCTAAATTAATAAAAACCGATGTAATCTATTCTAAACTACTTATATAACCTGTCCCCTGGGGAGAAGAAATTATATCTAACATAGTAATGTGTTGTAATGTTGCATATGGAATCCTACATGTAGATGTTCAAATTCTACATACATAATCACTACAGAAAATATAAAAAACGATAGATTCATTTTGTTAAAGCATTCATTACTCATTCATATGCACAAGATTTCTAACAGAAATTAAAATAATTCATCATTGTAGAAGTAGTTCATCAATTTAGAACGTTCTCACAGTTGTATAGCAGCTAGATAAGAAGTAGTTCAGCATTAGCAATCCACACAATCCATTTGAAACTTGTACAATCCTTCTTCCAAGAAAATTGGTTATCATTTATTTATAAAAGAAATAGTTCTCATACAAATAACTTCAGCATCTATGCACTAGTCAAAGTCCCTCTCTAAACTCTTTTCTATTCCTATTATACATTTTACAAATGACTTCTGGCCTACCCCTACCTTTTGGGATTCCTTAACTCCTCAATTTATAAAATTTTTCCTCTAGTGACTTGCACTAGAAAAATGGAATTAAGATAAAATCATTTACATAATGTGTCACATGTAAACAAGTCAAAAATTAGGAGGACCCAACTGATCCTTAAATGAATTATTTCCATTTTCCCTACTGAAAATTCTGTTGAGCATCAGGGCTATAATCCTATAGGGAGTGCACAAGTTGGCAGTCTCATATTCGCCATAGGATTTCTGGTGAAATTGGTTTCCTATTATGATCATCAGCTTGGCACATTCGGATGTAATCCAAAATCATTTGTCATGCTACTTTGTGGAGCAGGTAGATTGAAAATATTGGCTATGTAAGCAGGGGTAAAGGAAGAAAAATATTTTCTTTCTATGTGTGGAAATTGAACCCAAGTGATAGAACAATTGCACTCACAAAATTGGTAATCAACCTGCAAATTTACACACAAAGGAGACTGGAATTGGAGCATAACACTAATATGTATAGAATAAGTGTACAATATCCAACCTTATGAAGTCATAGGCTAATGAAATATATAATTACATGACATATTTGAATGCATAAGGATTCCATTCAAAATAGTCAAAAGCAGGCTTACTAAATCTATTCAAATCCCCCATAGGTGCATAAAGCAGTTTCCAAATCTACCTAAGAGCTCACGAATTGGAAAATTCAAGTAGAAAAGCTAATAGGTTATGGAAAGACAACTCATACATGCTTTTATTAGGAGAAAAGAATGGAGGATGATGAGGGCAAACAAACAAGTCAACTACACCTAGTATTACTTTCCCTTTTGCCTCAAATATCAATAAAGCAGGCAACTTAGCAGAAAAAGAAGATATGCGCTAGAGAGGATCTGGAATAAATCAGAACTACCAAATATGGTTTCCAAGAGGTTTCCCAAGTGCTCCATGACTCAGTTTTAGCAAGTTTGACTTCTAGGACATGTGGAAGACAACTTGCATAGAGTGGAATATTGGAAACTAGGAAAATAAGAAAAAAATGGATTAATTCATGTCTAAGGTAGCTAACTATGGGTTGATTATTCTAACACGATGTTTAAGATGATCATAGTACCTGCATCTGCTAGAGGTAAAATCCAACCAATCACCTCACCACAAGGGAAACGATTAAGGCATGTGGCTACCTTTATGATCCCTAATTTAATTATGTTTCTATAAAGGAATATATATTCTAAATATGCATCCAAGACCTTCTGATCTTTACTCATGTGATATATCTATCTCTAAGTGAACTATGGTTCATCCCCTATAACTACTTTCATGTCTTCGCAGATTATCTCTATTCTAGGAAATACTTATAAGTCTGAGTCATATTCATGGACCTTGGCCTTCTTCTTTCCACCATTCTTTGGCATGTTGTGGTGTGAAGACTGAGGTTGTACCACACCCAAACAAATAACTTAGTGTTACTGTGATAAAATAAGCATGCATTCATATAAATATAATATACTGGAATGAAAAACTACTATTATGATGCAAGATAATCAAACCTAGATAATCAAACATATATTTTTTTTTCTAGACAAAAATGAAATCGCATTTAGTGCTTAATATGTTCAAAAACAAAAATATGTTTTACCAGTTCATCCTTGGCAATATGAAAACAACCTTGTTATGTAATGAAATTATGTATGTCATCCGAACACTTCAAAAAATAGACTAAAAAACAAGAGCCCAAGTGCAAGCTCTAAATGTTTTTTGGTATTTGGATTTCTTAGTTCTCGTGTATTAGGTCAAGATGAAGAAAACAATAAACTCAGGTTTTAATCCCCACACAAGGATTTCTAATCCTCATTCTGTTCAATGTTCATTCAGTTTTAACATATAGAGATGCACTTTTCTTTTACATGCAAGAAAACAACCCAAGCGAAATTGAAGTAATAACTTGGTATTACAAAACCTTAGGTTAACCGAAATTCATGGAAAAACTTCCTCAAACTTCACTGTTAGCCACAGGGGAAAAATGAAACTCAAAAAGAAACCCTAGGTTGCACTCTAAAACATGACAGATGCAACTGTGTGATACCATCAAGTGATCTCCTACCTCCATAAATAAAAAATCAAACCAAACTAGGTGAAGTAAGTAAAAAGCTTGCCTGGTCGATGTTTCATCATTATACTCCCACATATTTGACGGATCCATCTCTATGGATTAAAAAAACTGAAACAAATGCTGCAGTAAGGTGCAAATCAAAAACAACTAATAAGGATAGGATAGAAGGCTCAACATGGCTAAGGAAAACCTCAGTGGTTGATAAGTGAAAACAAAACCTGAGGGAGCTAGGGCCTGGCCTTTTAAAGCATGGCTATGGAAAAGGATGGTGAGAAAACCTACCACCATAAACTTAAACCCATGGACGTCACTCTATCAAAACTTTAAGCACAATTAATGCGTTCGTTGGGGTAATTAAGTCGCATAAGAAACAATGTTTTGGCACCTAAGACTGAAACATTTCATCGACAACTTTACCAAATCGACGAGAGAAAACAAGTAAAAAAATAAAATATGCGACAGTGTCAGCTTCAACATTTTACTTTTTCTGACACAACGACAGAGACTCACCAACCACTCTAAAAAATGCACCATTGACAAAAGTTGCCAAAAAAATTTCAGAGGTTAAAAAAAATCAGTCGCAAACCTCGAGTTTCGTCGGACACATCGACGCTAAACCCTAAGTTATACCAGTGTTTTTGGTAAAAATCATCAGAAAGATCTAAATAAAAGGTGGTCAACAAAATTTGTAAAAAAAAATTGAAGAGAAGGTAACGGGTGGCTAAGATGAGTTTTTGTCAATAGCTTCGCCATCCACTTTTAGTCTAGCCAATACCATTGGCTCCATTTGGCGATATCCCCCAACAAAAAGTATGCAAACAAAAGCAGAAGTAAGGCAGTGTGAGAACTGTTGATAGCATCATCTCGACAACCTAATTTTCTCTAAAAAACATGTCGACTTTAAATCCTGAGTTTTGCTGATGTAGTTGGAAAGCTCAAAAAAATATTTCGCAAGAATTGGTTCTAGAACACATTATATGATAAGATTGATTCTCTCTGATGTGTCGGTCAGCCTCAATGATTTCAAGTGACACATTGGGTGCAAAAGATGAGTTCTATGTTGGAAAAATAAGCTTTTCTTACTTGTTAAAAATAAAACTAAATCATAGAAAGGATCCTCAAGGAACAAAAGTAGTTTGAAAAAGGATTAAAAGCTAGGAATTCTAAGGAGGGGCCTTAAAATCATAAAACATTTAGGGTAGGGGTTGCAGCAGCAACAATTGGAGACTAGATGGTGAACACAGATCTATGAAAAAAAAATATTTTCAAAATAAAAACTTCTATATGGCATTTGATTAAAGCAACCTATCCCAATCTTCTCCAAGATCATTTAAGAGTCTAGATTTTTCCAGGAATGTAAGATTCAGAGAATAACATTGATTATAGTCCTTTTGGGTAGGGTAATGAGGTTTAGAAGTCTCGATAACTCTCTTGGGGCCAAAATGTGAGATTCATTTACCTTTGTATTTGGTTGCTTCCAGATATGACACCATAGGATTGTGACCGAGTTAGATAGAAGCATTTGTTTGTTCCTCATTCCCATGCCTTTTGCATTCTTTGATGCTTAAGAATTTTTTGTTTTGAGTCTTCCCCGATTGCTTATTTTACATTTTATATCTGATTTATATTCTTCAATCCATAATGTCCTTTTTTGTGAGTTATGATTCGTTTTATCTCATGGATGGAGAAGAACCTTTTGAGCAATCATTCTTTTTACTGATTTATTTCTTCAGTATATATTCTCGATGCATACTTTTTTGTTTTTTGGGAATTTTGACTCTCAGTATTAAGCCTTTTGGCTTTCATTTGTGGCATGGGATTATTTTGAATACCATGCACCTACCCCTTCTACTTCCTTTCTGTGGGTCGAGCACAACAAGCATCCCAGGACATATATTATTGTGAAAGGGGATGGTGCCCACAAATAGTATTCTAGAGTTCCTATACCTTAGTTATTTTTCCTTATTTACATAGGACCTCAATGTGTTCTTGAAATGACTTTGCTTCAATAGTCTATCAATTTAAAGAATCTTATTTTGATCAAAATATTACATAGGTAACTTTTACTGAGTAGTTCTTGGATTGAAATCATTTGGGAGTTTGTTTAGATTTCAATGTTCCCAAGCACCAAGAGATTGAGCTGGATTATTTTGAAACAAAAGAATGATTAACCTAAAACAAAACAACAAATTGAAAGCAAATGAAACTTGAAAAGAAACCAATAATAAAACAAAATAAAAGGTTTATTTATGTACAAAAGGACTCCTAAGGTACGAGGTGAAATAATGTTTGAGAACGAGACCATTAACAGAAAGGTTCTCTTCCCAACCTTGTAAATATTGTAACTTATAAGTTGAGGGGCCTAGTTTTTCATCAATATAAAAGGGGCCAACCCATAAGTGTTGAAATTTTGTATGTTTTCCCTTTTCTTCATGCGGGTGATCCCACTTAAGAACTAAGTCTCCAATCTCAAAACTTCCCTTCGCAGATTTATGCTTATCAAACCATATTTTAACAATCGCTTGTTGGTGTTTAAATATTTATTTGGAATTGAGACTATACTCTTTAAGTTTCAACAATGTATTAATCCTAGCTTGTAGAGCTTCGCTACCAGATCCTCATGAGGCTTGGGCTAACTAAGAGGTTGGGAGTAAAATGTTTGCGGGTAGGATAACCTATTTCCCATAAACCAGGGTATAGGAGGACAATTCCAAGGATTTATTTTGGGTGACCCTTGTGGAAATTGAATCCAGGTGTTAGAACAATTACACTCACAAAAATTGCCAATTACACATGCAAATTACACACAATGGAGACTGAATATGGAGCAGAACACTAATCTGTATTGAATAAGTGTACAATATCCAACCTTGTGAAGTCATAGGATTCCATAATAAATAATTACATGATAGATTCGAATTCATTGGGATTCCATTCGAATTAGTCAAAAGAAAGCTTACTAAATCTAAGCAAATCCCCCATAGGTGCATAAAGCAGCTTCCAAATCTGTCTAGGAGCTCACGAATTGACAAAATCAATTAGGGAGGCTAATAGGTGATGGAAGGACAAATCATACATGCTTTTATTATGAGAAAAGAGTGGAGGATGATGAGGGAAAAAAACAAGTTAACTTCACCTAGTCAAACTTTCCTAATTGCCTTAAAACTCAGTAAAAGCAAGCAATAAAGCAGAAAAAGAAAATATGCATTGGGGAGGTTAGGAATAAAGTAGAATTGATTCCAAGAGGTTTCCCAAGCACTCTATGACTCATTTTTAGCAATTTTGACCATCTAGGACATGTGGAGGAGAACTTGCATAGAGTGGAATATGGAAACTAGACAAATAAGACAAAAATGGAGATAATTAATGTCTAAGGTAGCTAACTATGGGTTGATTATTTTAACACCCCCCCTTAAGCCTGACTTATGAGTAAAATATCAGAAAATAATAGGTCCTAGAAAGAATTCTTAGTCACCCTTTACATACTGCATGTCCTTTTAACCAAGGAAAGAGGCAAAAACCTAGTGGAAAAAATCCTCCCTTAAACATGGACAGTAAAACAAAATTTAAAAATATTGTCATCAATCATGCTTCAGAGCATGATCAGCAATCCCCAGCAGTGATTTGAGATTGCTGAATGTCTTCTCACAAAAAAATTTGGTGAAGATGTCTGCTACTTGTTCTGAAGATGAACAGAAGAGTAGGTGAATGGTGCCATCATGCAGAAGCTGTCTGATGTAGTGCATATGGATCTCAATTTGTTTGGTTCTCTGTCTCTGAATTGGATAATTGCATATTTGAATGGTCCTCTGATTATCACAATAGATAGTAGTTGATTATTTTGATTCGAAGCCACACTCACCAAGTAACCCATGCAACCATAAACATTGAGTTGCTGCATTTACAACTCCTCTGTACTCTGCTTCTGTAGATGAGAGTGCAATGGCACTCTATTTCTTGCTTGACCAGCTGATTGGTCCTTCAGCAAGCATCAACACATATGCTGATCTTGACTTTCAATCTATGTTGTCACCTGCCCAATCACTGTCAGTAAACCCAATCAAATCAAGATCAAATTTAGCTTTGTAGAAGATCCCATGAGTCCTTCTTCCCTGAACAAAGTTAAGAATCCTTTTGGCTGCTCTCCAATGGATCTCATGAGGCTGATCCATTTATATTGAAGCCACACTTATTACATAAGAAATATCAATTTGAGTATGTGTAAGGTATAGCAAACACCCAATCAGTTTCCTATACAGTGTATTATTTAGCATAGGTGAAGAATCTGCTTCTTCAAGCTTAACTCTTGAAAGTAAGGGAGTCTTGCTTGGCTTGCAATATTTCATGTTGAACTTGTTCAAAAAATCCAAAGCATACTTGGACTGATGTACTTTTATTCCATGTTTGGTTTGAGCAATCTTGAGACCCAAGAATTGGCTCAATAACCCCAAATTAGTCATAGAAAATGCATTGTTCATTGCATCCTTCAAGGAGGCAACTTTATCCTTTGAGCTTCCTGTAATGAGAAGGTCATCCAAATACAAGAAAATAATCATCAAATAACCATGAATCTGCTTCAAATAAACATTAGGATCAGACTTGCTTCGAACAAAACTCAATGATAGCATAAAGCCATCAATCTTGGCATACCAAGCCCTGGGGGCTTGCTTAAGCCCATACAATGATTTCTTTAGCCTGCACACAAGAGATGGATTAGTAACAAATCCTTGAGGCTGCTACATGTAAATATATTTAGTAATATCTTGATTCAGGAATGCACACTTCACATCCATGTGATGTACCTCCCACTGCTTCGAAGCTGCGTGCCTAAGGCTAGCCTGATGGAGTCCATCTTTGCCACTGGTGCAAAGGTATCATTGTAGTCTATGCCATGTACCTATGAGTATCCCTTGGATAAAAATATTGCATTATATTTCAAAGGTGAACCATCATCAGCAAACTTAGTTTTGAAAACCCACTTACATTGAACTAGCTTCCTCCCTGGGGGAAGATCAACTAGCTCCCAAGTGTTGTTCTTCTGGAGTGATCTGAATTCTTCTTTCATGGTTGTTTTCCATCTTGGATCATGTGCTGCATAATAATATGTTTTTGGGTCTTATTCAACCATCAGATACCATTTCTCTACAAACAAAGGGTCTTTCATACATAGGGCACTCTCAAACTGAGATCTAGTCCTCCTAGAATCACTAGGATTTCCAGCTAGTTCCCCAACTGCATGAATGGTATTTGCTGCCCATTTTGTTATTGTAGGACTGTTATTATATGAAATTAAATTATCATTATCAGACATATCAAAATCAGTAAGCTCATTTATCTCTTCACTTACATTTAGTGGTTCTGGTGGTGAAGAAGACTCTCCAACTTCAACTGCTGATAAAGGATCTTCTTGGAACTGAACACTCCTTTCAATGAAGGATTTGTTTGTGATAAAAATGATCAGATTGTAACATTTTGAATATTCAGAGTACCCAACAAATAGAAACTCTTGGTTTTGGAGCTGAAAAACCTTCCTCTTTTCTGTTGGAATTCTAGCCCAAGCCCTTGAGCCAAAAATCCTGAAATGGGTCACATCTGGATTGTGCCCATTCCATGCTTCCAAAGGAGTAATACCATCAAGTTGTTTATGAGGAACCATTTTCTATATATAGACTACATAGTTTATATCTTTGGCCCAAAACTTTGGTGGCAAAGTCTAAGCCTCCATCATGCAGGTTGCCATCTCTTTCAGTGATCTGTTCTTCCTCTCAGCAACACCATTTTGTTGTGGTGTGTAAGGGATAGAATGATGCATATGAATACTTATATCTACACAATATTGAGTTAAATTAGACTTGACATACTCACCACCATTGTCATATCTGAGGACCTTGAGTTTCCTCTGAGACTGGTTTCAACCAAATCCTTAAAGACTTTGAAGAGGCCAAAAACTTTAGACTTATGCTTCAGGAAGTAAACCCAACAGTACCTAGAAAAATCATCTATGAATGTCAATGCATATTTGGATAGACTCATTAACATATGATGAAATGGGACAGCAACATCACTGTGGATCAACTCAAGAGGTGCAAAGGTTCTCTCATGACTAGCTTTCTCAAATTTATGCTCTGGGTGTTTTCCTAAGATGCAACCTTGACAGACTCCTTTGGAAAACTTAATCTTTGGTAACCCTATGACCATTTATTTTTCACTAAGATCAGAAAGATACTTAGAGTTAAGGTGGCCAAATATTTCATGCCAAATCTTGCTTGCCTCATTAGCATGAATCAGAAGAGCAGAGGGGTTTCAGTAGGGTAGGAAATGTGAGAACATGTATACCTTCAAAGTGTAATTTGCAACTTCTTTTGCAATGAATTTACCACTTGAGATCTCTGTGATCTCAACTTCATCAAGGGAGAATATGAACTTATTTGGAGACCCTATGTGGGTCATCTGATACACTGACAAGAGGTTAGAGGAAAGACCTAGAACATAC
Organism: Pseudotsuga menziesii; assembly: GCA_001517045.1. Taxonomy (NCBI): domain Eukaryota; kingdom Viridiplantae; phylum Streptophyta; class Pinopsida; order Pinales; family Pinaceae; genus Pseudotsuga; species Pseudotsuga menziesii. The sequence goes on along the minus strand of LPNX010692014.1, from coordinate 359,860 downwards.
AATACATTGTTGAACTTACCATGGTCAAGATCAATCCTCCCTTTGCCCAAACTTTCAGTGAGAGAGTCATCTCCCAGTACTATTGGTGGACCTTTTGACATGTCAACTGAGGTGAATGCCTCCTTGGTCGAAACCATATGTCTTGAAGCTCCAGAATCAATGATGAAACTAGGTGAACTTGATGTGCCACCAACCAATGCATGAACTCTCTCTCTGTCTTCTGAATTTGATCCTCCTTCCCTCTTCTTTGAGCTATTAGGAAGGGAGATTCCATTCTTCTCCAAGATTTGGTTCAGCATGTCAATTTTCTTCTTCATGTATGAGCTTTCACGATGATTTCCCTTACTGTAGTATGCAGACTTGCTCATTTCTCCTTTGTTCTTCTTATTTTGGGGGTTCTTCTTGGAACCTTGGGGATCCTCTCGAGACTTGTTCTTGTCTCTCTTTTGCTCAGGTGGATTCTTAGATTTCTTCTTTCCTTTTGAACCCACCCTCAAATCTCCAGCAACCAAAGCTTGGTCTTTGGAAGGTTTGATGGTGCCCATCATCACCAGTTTATCTTGTTCTTGTGTGAGAGATTCCATGAACTCTTGAAGTTTAGGCAACTTCCAGGATCAAGCTGACAACTTGGTGGCATGGAAGGTTGAAAAAAACACTAAATAGTTAGGGCCTAGCTTCAAGAGTATGGCCAAAACTAGTTGCTCCTCCTTCTTTTCGATTCCACACTATTTTAGTTGCAAAACAAGGGCTTTAAACTTGGAAAAATAGAGTTGCAAGGATTCAAAGCTGCTGGTACTCAAAGAGATCAATTCATTCTTGATTTGATGTCCTCTCATCTCATCTATTTTACCAAAAATCTCAACAAGCTTCTCCCATACTTCATTTGGTGATGTCAATCCATCAAGATGGAAAAGGAGGTCTCTGAATATGCTTAGACACATGATACCATAGGCCTCATCCCTCCTATTGTGCCATTTAATTTTCTCTGCATCTGCATTAGTCTTTGCTTCTATTGCCATAGTCACTCTATAGAGGCCTTTCTCTCTCAATGGTATCTCCATCTCTGCTTTCCATTCAAAGAAATTAAATGGAGTCAAGATGATCTTCTGAGATTGATCCATAGCTCAGAAATTGTCCCTTCAGTCAACAGAATGCTCCTAGTCAATGATGTCGAACCTGCAATAACAATATGGAAGGAGAGAAATTGATCTACAAAGTCTTTGATACCATGTGGAAATTGAACCCAGGTGTTAGAACAATTACACTCACAAAAATTGCCAATTACACATGAAAATTACACACAAAGGAGACTAAATATGGAGCAGAACACTAATCTATATTGAATAAGTGTACAATATCCAACCTTCTGAAGTCATAGGCTGCCACAATACATAATTACATGAGATATTCGAATGCATTGGGATGCCATTCGAATTAGTCAAAAGCAGGCTTACTAAATCTAAGCAAATCCCCCATAAATGCATAAAGCAGCTTCCAATTCTATCTAGGAGCTCACAAATTGGAAAAATAAATTAGGATAGCTAATAGGTGTTGGAAGGACAACTCATACATGCTTTTGTTAGGAGAAAAGAGTGGAGGATGATGAGGGAAAAAATCAAGTTAACTTCACATAGTCAAACTTTCCCAATTGCCTTAAAACTCAGTAAAAGCAGGCAATAAAGCCTAAAAAGTAGATATGTTCTAGGGATGTTAGGAATAAAGCATAATTGATTCCAAGAGGTTTCCCAAGCACTCCATGACTTAGTTTTAGCAAGTTTGACCATCTAGGACATGTTGAGGGAAACTTGCATAGAGTGGAATATGGAAACTAGGTAAATAAGACAAAAATGGAGATAATTAATGTCTAAGGTAGCTAACTATGGGTTGATTATTATAACAACCCTATATTCCCATAATGCATTGGGAAGAATTGTGTGCCAACTTCTTTGATTTTCAATAACAATCTTTTGTAAGATTCTGATAAGATTTTTATTTGTTGATTCGGATAACCCATTACCTTGTGGATAATAATTTGTGGAATAATGCAACTTAATTCTCTTTTCACTAGAAAATTCAGTTAGCTTAATTGATGAAAAATAAGACACATATCAAAGACAAGTGAAATTCAAACCCCAAACATGGTCATAATATTTTCTTGCAAGAAGTTGATGACCGCGCCCTCATTCACTTTGCGTAATGGAATTGATTCTACCCATCTCGTGAAGTAATCAGTGTCTGTGAGAATATATTTATGGTCTAATGAAGAGTTTGGATTAATTTCTCCAATGATGTCTATGCCCCATTGTTCAAAAGGCTCTGAAATAATAACCGGTTGCAATGGTCCTACTGCTTTCGCTAATATTCCACCACTTATTTGGCATATGTTGCACTTTCATACATAGGCATGAGCATATTTAAACAATGTTGGATAGTAATATCCATCTCATAGAATCTTGTGAGCAGTAGTATCTCCCAAAAAATTTCTTCGAGTAGGTCCATCATGCAATTCTTTGACAACTTTAGAGGTATATTCTCGTTCGAGGCACCTCAAAAATACCCCATAATAGTTCTTCCTAAAAAGAACTCCATTAGTTATTTGGTAAGAGGCATAATTTAGATGAAGTTCCCTTCTTTGCTTAGAATTTCAATGCTCTAGTAAATATCCTTGTTGAAGGTAATGTACCAGGTCTCTGTACCAAGATTTAGGGGCTGTAAAGATAGTACATATATCAATCATATTCAATTCTGCTTCATTTTCCCAATCACCATCCTCATTAATTTGACCTTCATCAATTAGTTTACACAACCCTTGTCCTTTGATAATGGTAGATGGTTTGAATTCTAGGTCATATTCCTGTAACACTGTCACCAAATTCCCTCTTCATTCACCCAATTCTTTCTATACAAAAAGGGTTCTGAAAGATGGATGAGGGACAATTACCTTGGTTCTGTTTTTCAAAGTGTTAGTTGTTCCCTGCTTTAAATAATGCATATGTTTGTTTGTCAATGATAGGGTAGTTCAACTCAACACCTTGTAACCCAGTGCTCATAAATGATATTGGGTACTCATCTCTCATTTCTTCTTTCTATGTGAGCACTATTGCAAGTGAATTATCTGAGCAAAAAGTGTATAGAATAAAATCCTTTTCAAAATCAGGACTTTTAAGAGAAGGCCTATGAGATATTTCCGCTTTGATGTTTTTAAAGGAAACCTTCTCTGTATCGACCCATTTAAATTGCACACTCTGCTTTACCATTTTTTACAAAGGTTTTACTATCTGTACAAAGTCAGGGACAAATATTTGAACAAAATTTATTAGTACCCATGAATGAGTTGTGGGGTAAGGGAATATGAGATATGGATTCTATTCTATCCTGGTCTATGGAGATTCCCTTCCTAGAAATAATATGGCTTAATAGTTTTCCCTCTAAAACTACGAAAATGATTTTCTTAGGATTTAAAGATATGCCGTATTTTCTACAATAATAAAAAAATTGTTTAAAATGAAAAACCTGATTTTCTCTCTTCTTAGAGAACACTTTTACATCATCTAGATATACCACCACACTATGGTCGATCAATCCCCAGAAATCGGTATCCATTTCCCTTTGAAAAGTAGCTCCAACATTTATAAGTACAAATGGCATTTTTCTATACACAAATGTTCCCCACTTTGTTCGAAACGTAGTTTTCAGTCTATCTTACTCAGCTACCAACACTTGATTATAGCCAGAAAACCCGTCTAATAGGGAGATCAATTCAGAACCTGATACCATATGGAGAATCTCTTCCATTGGTGGAATAGAATAGTTATCTTTATCTGAATCCCTGTTCAGGTTTCTGAAATTGACACATAATCTGATTTCACCTGAATTTTTCCTTACTGGGACCAAATTGGCTACCCATTCTGAATGCCTGACTCTGAAAATAATCTTGGCATCAAGTAAATATTTTACTTTATTTTGGATCAAAGGTTCCAGTTTTGGATGCTTTCTTAGTTGTTGCTAGAATGGTTTCACGCCTTCTTTAATGGGAATAATGTACTAAATAATATGTGTATCATATGTTTTCAGATCTTCATATGTCCAAGAAAATATATCTTTGTATTGCTGAAACAAATTGATAAACCTGCTCCTTTCTCCGAGCGAACAACATTTTCCCAAGTTCACGTATTTGGGCTCAACTTATGTCCTGAAATTGATCAGTTCATATAGCATAGATGAAATTTTAATCTTGACATTTGTTGGCTTCCTAAACTTGTTATGGAAGTCAAACATCCCTTCTAGTGTTCTCACTCCTTTGGGCATAAAATTCCCATTAGTTACTTCTTTGTTTTGCAGATTTGCTTAATGTTCTTCATCATTAATAATAGTCTTTAAAATTTTCTTCATTTGTCAAGAAATCGATGATTTTCTTGTCATCGTCAAACACTCTCAAGTTTGTAACATTGGTTGGTATTGATGGCCTAAAAATGAGTTCAATATAGCACTTGTTATCAGTGGGTACTAGCCTTGCAACAGAAACAGCTAAAAAATCAGTTGCAACGTTTTGCAACCTAGGAATTGAACTTATATTGAAGGCATAAAATGTGTTATAAGATCCCAGAATCAAGTTTGATAGCCTTTTAAGTGTGGTGACAAACAATGAATTGTGTTTCTAATCTGTTTGACAACTACTTCAGAATCACTAAATACTTTTAAATTTCTAACTTTAATATCAATGACTTTCCTCAGGCCCTGGACTAGAGCTTCATACTCAGTAGTGTTATTTGTACATTCAAACTCTAGTTGATAAGAGAGAAAGTGTTTCTTCTTTTCAGGGTCAATCAGGAGACAACCTACTCCTGATCCCTCTTGTGTTTTGGAACCATTTAAGTACAAAAACCAAAATCTATCTTCTAAATCTACTTGAGTCTTTCTTTCTATGTTAGAAACTAAGTTAAATATATTACAATCAATATTATCAGTCTATGAAAAATGAAGGAGTTCGAACTGTGTGTCTGACTCACAAATGGCTTCTTCATCTTGATAATTTGAAAGTTCAAGCTCTAAAAAGTATTTACCCAAGACCGAAGTTGAGAAGTTTATAGGTTCATTTTTTCCTTCCAATTGAGTTACATTGTGTTTCATGTGTGGTTCCATCATTACCTTAATATGATTTTTATAGTTATTATGTGGAAGCCATAGGTGTGACGAATCAATTGCAAAGTACCCATTCAGTTTTGTAGACTAGTCCCTACTCAATATAAGAACCATAGGCCTTTGGTATATCTACCACCATAATGCCTATAAACATGCAAAATCTCTCATTTGCAGATAACCGAATCCATACATTTTTCATTTCTCCTGTTACCTTGACTGCAGATATGTGAAACTGAATGATTTTACATGAGGATGGTGTAGTTTGAAAATTGATCTTTTTACATGCTGAGAGTGGAATGAAATTAAATGAAGCCCCCGAATCCACCAAAAAATTATGCACATTATGATTAAAAATATCAAAAGACAATAGGAATGGAAAAGTTTGAGATTTAGACTTCCCTCTAATGCTAGCTTCATTAATTTCTTTATCCAATTGAATGTCATCTTGGCATTTGCTGGGTTGTGGATCGAAATATTCCATAAGCTTATTTCTTTGCTGGGGTAAAATACATAATTCAAATAAAGAAATATTCCCTTTCATTTTCTTGATGTATTCTACTATGTCATATCCCATATCGTATTCTACGGGACCCTTGTTACTGGTTTTTGTTGTATTCTCTGCTATCTTTATAGTCTTACTGACTGCTAGAACTTTATCTTTTTTGGTGACCAAATCATAATTAGATGTTGTTTAGGTAGTACTGTTAATCTTCTTCATGGTTTCTTGTATCTTCTTAATCTTAGGAAGTATTAATCTTTCATATGTTATTGGTCCTTTACTTCTGGTTGTAACATTAACTAATGAAAGTTGGATCTCTTCAGTAGGAACCTCTTCATTTAATCCTAGTGAGGGTGCAATGTCCCATAAAACCATTGTGGTTTCATGTGTTTCTTTTGGTTCATTTTTTTTTCTGCTTCCACCTTAGGATTTGTTATTTGAGCATCTAATATTTGATTCATAACTATAGTCATTGAGTTAATCCATTTTGGGAAACTCTTTTCATAATGAGGTTCTTGATGAAAGGTTCATAAATTATCCATTCCTACTTCATTGAAATTCAAAACAAAATAATTATACATAGGTGGTTGAGATGTTCCACTTTCTTGTATTTTCTTGAAATAAGGTTTAAACTGTTTTTTCGATGAACTACCTTCTTTGTCCTTTTCTAGATCTACAATTTTATTTGATAACTTTTCTACCATCTACACTAGATTTTCTAATTCAGTTGAGTGTTATTCCTTAGGTCTGGTTAGCAGCAAAGGTTTTTTACAAATGAAGGTCTTTGTTTCTGGTTCTACAGTGTGTTTGTTTATGCTATCAAGTTCGGCTTCTACCTTATTTGCTTCCTCATAATTCTCTACCAATGTACGTTTCATTGCTCTTTTGACAAACATTGCTATGCTGGGACAAAGTGTTGAAGCATAGTATTCTACTAGAGTTTCTTTAGTAGGCCTTGTTGTAGTACTAAAATTACCGAGAAGAGCAAAAAATATTTGGTTAAAATCGTGAACCTTTTTTCTTTTATCCATCCTTAGAGAGAGCAACTATTTCATGAGAGTGGCAATGGTTCGTTGACTACCAAACTTTCTCTTAAAAAACCCTTCAAAATTATTCGAATTTGTTATTGAATTTGCTTGTAAATTGAAATACCAAGAAGAGGTGTTAGCTTCAAAGGTATGTGGAAAATGTATGCACACCACATCTTCGTGTTAAATGACCAAAAGTTCTAGTACCAAATAGAAACTTTGCAAGTGGTCTTCTACGGAAATGTCTTTTTGAGGGTCGAATTTTGGTAATGCCTTTTGAGGATGCTTAGAAAAATCTTGAAAAGGAGGAGCCAAGTTGAGTGGCGTTCTGGCTCTCTAGTATGGTGGATTAGGATTCAGAGGTTGATTAGAATTTTGGGGTACATTTCCAACCATGACATAATGAGGAGTCTGTGGTGGAGACCGGACATGTGACTATAATGGAGACTGAAAAACAGAGGAAACTGGTCCCAACTGATCAAGTGGTTGGACAATCTAATGCATGGAAAAATTTACCAGCTCTTCCAAATTTTCCACCAAAATCGAGTCTTTAGTGTAAGTAGATACTTTCTTAGAAGCCTGCCTTCTTGGTAATGTTGCAATTGCTCTCAATCCTCCAAGTTTCTTTATGTAATATCGAGTATGTCTTCTTAAGTGATTAAATTCTTCAAAAGGAACAACGTATAAATGTTCCAAACCTTCTTCTTCAGATCCTACTCTTTCTTCAGAAATGAAATCTCTAGGAAACTTAGTTTTAGAGCTATCACCAATGAAATAGTTTCGATTAAATGGATTTCCTCTTCCAACCATGCACTGCAGGCCCTCCTTTTAGTTCCAAGATTATTGATTCCTAGAAAATCCTAGGTACTGACAATAGGGATTCTCCCCAATAATCATTCCCAACTAGATCGTTTATTATTTGGTATGGGGAATCTGTTCGGTTAGTGGCCCAACTATCTTTGAATCAAAAGAACTTTTTAATTCTATTTTACCAGTTGCAGTCTGATCCACTGTTTATGTAATTTTATTGTTTTAGGATGAAATGCAAGTTCCTAAACTGAATGCAAGAGATCAGTGAGAAAAATACTCAACTCATGATGCATAGGCTCCTACCTCTTGTCTTATCACTCTTTCCCCTCAATCACTTCTAAATTAAGAAAAACTGATGTAATCTATTATAAACTACCTATCTAATCTATCCTCAGGAGAGAAAAAATTATATCTTACAGAGTAATGAGCTGTAATGTTGCATATGGAATCCTGTAGGTAGTTGTTCAAATTCTACATACATAATCACAACAAAAAATATAAACAAAGATAACTTTGTTTTGTTAAAAAATTCATTACTCATTCATATGCACAATATTTCTAATAGAAAGTAAAATCATTCTTCATTGCAGAAGTAGTTCATCAAGTTTGAATGATCTCACAATTGTATAGGAGCTAAATAAGAAGTAGTTCAGCATTAGAAATCCACACAATCCATTTGAAACTTGTACAATCCTTCCTCCAACAAAATTGGTTCTCATTTATTTATAACATAAATAGTTCTCATACAAATAACTTCCGCATCTATGCTCTAGTCAAAGTCCCTCTCTAAACTCCCCTCTACTCCTATTTATACATTTTAAAAATGACTTCTGGCCTACCCCTACCTTTTTTGCTTCCTTAACTCCTCGATTTACAAAATTTGTCCTCTAGTGACTTGCACTAGAAAAATGGAAATAAGATAAAATAATTTACATAAAGTGCCAAATGAAAACAAGTCAAAACTTAAGAGGGCCCAGCTGATCCTCAAATGTATTCTTTCCATTTTCCCTGCCAAAAATTCTGTTGAGCATCACAGCTATAAGCTTGTAGGGAGTGTGTAAGATGGAAGTATCATATTCACTAGAGGATTTCTGGCAAAATTGATTTCCTGTTATCATCATCAGCTTTGCACATTTGATGTAATCCAAACTTAGACTATTTATCTAGTCATGTGTCATGCTAATTTATGGAGAAAGTAGACTGCAAATATTGGCTATGTATCCAGTGGTGAAGGAAGAAAAAACATTTCCTTCGATGTTTGACATGATCACGGTACTTGTGTCTGCTCGAGGTAAAGTCTAGATGATCACCTTAGCACATGGGAAAATTTTAGGGTGTGTGGCTACCTTCATGATCCCAAATTTCATTATGCTTGTATATAAGGATATATCTTCTAAAATTGCATCCAGGACCTTCTGATCTTTAATCATGTGATATATCCATCCCCATTTGAACTCTGCTTTAGCCCTTGTAATTGCTTTTATGTCTTTATAGATTATCTCTATTCTAGGCAAGACTTCTAAGTCTGAGTCATCCTCATGGACCTTGGACTTCTTCTTTCCACACTTCTTTAGCATGTTGTGGTGTGAATACTAAGGCTGTACCATACCCAAAGAAATAACTTAGTGTTACTATGATCAAAACAACATGCATTCATATCAATAAAATATAGTGGAATGAAAAGCTACTATTAAGATTCAAGATAATGAAACCTAGACAATCAAACATATCCTTTCTTTCAAACAAAATGAAACCGCATTCAACGTTTAATATGTTGGAGAACAAAAATATGTTTTACTTATTCATCTTTGGCCATGTGAAAACAACCTTGTGATGTAACAAAATTATGTATGTCATCCAAACACTTCAAAAAATATATTGAAAAACAACAGCCCAAGTGCAAGCTCTAAATGTTGTTTGGGGATTTGTATCTCTTAGTTTTGGCGTATTAGGTCAAGATGAGGAAAAAAATAAACTCAAGTTTTAATACCTACACAAGGATTGCTAATCCTGGTTTTGTTCAGTGTTCATCCAGTTTTAACATACATAGATGCACTTTTATTTCACATGCAAGAAAACAACCCAAACAAAATTGCAGTAATAACTTGATATTACGAAACCCTATGTTAACCGAAACCCATGGAAAAACTTCCTGAAACTTCAACGTCGGCACCAGGGACAAAATGAAGATAAAAAACAAACCCTAGGCTATGCTCTGAAACACGACAAACACCATTGTACGATACCGTTCTGTGATCTCCTACCTCCATAAATAAAAAATAAAACTAAACCAGGTGAAGTTTTTAAAACACTTTCCCAACCAAAGTTTCAACATTATACTCCCAGATATCTGACGAATCCATCTCTATGGATTAAAAAACTTGAAACAAATGCTGTGGTGATGTGAGAATCAAAAATAAAATGACAAGGTGAGGCTAGTAGGCTTAGCACGGCTAAGGAAAACCTTAGTGGTTGATAAGTGAAAACAAAACTTGAGGGAGCTAGGGTTTGGCCTTTTAAAGCATGGATACGAAAAAGGATGGTGAGAAAACCTAGCACCGTAAAATTGAATCCCTAGACATCACTCTATCAAACCTTTAAACAAAATCAATGTAGTCATTGGGGTAATCAAGTCACATGGGAGAAACAACATTTTGGCGCCTAAGAATGAAAACTTCATTGACAACTTTACCAAATCGACAAGTGAAAACAAGTCAAAAAATAAAATTTGCGGCAGTGTCAGCTTCAACATTTTAGTTCTTCCAATGCAATTGCAGTGACTCACCAAATTCTCTCAGAAATTCACCATCAGCAAAAGTTGATAAAAAAAATTTGTAGGTTAAAAAAAACGGTCGCAAATCTTGAGTTTCTCTCGACGCATCGACACAAAACCTTGAGTTATGCTGATGCTGTCGGTAAAACTCATTAGAAATATTCGAATAAAAGGAGGTCAACAAAATTTGCAAAAAAAAAATGAAGAGAAGGTAACGGGTGGCGGAGATGATTTTGTGTCGATAGCTTCGGCATCCGCTTTTATTCTAGACGATATCGTCAGCTCTATTTGGCAAGATATCCTAATAAAAATTTTGCGAAAAAAAGCTTTGACGAGCAAACATGAGAACTGCTGATAAAATCAGCTCGACAACTTGAGTTTCGCCAAAAAACCCATCGGCTTGAAATCCTGAGTTTCAACGAAGTAGTTAGAAAACTCAATCAAATATTTCACAAGAATTGGTTCTATAACATATTGGATGATAAAATTGATTCTATCCCACTTGTTGGCCAAACTCAATGAGTTCAAGAGACACATCGAGTGCAAAAGTTGAGCTCTATCTTGGAAAAAGAAACTTTTTGACTCATTAAAAATAAAACTAAGTCACAGAAAGGATCATCAAGGAGCAAAAGTAGTTTGAAAAAGGATTAAAAGCTAACAATTCTAAGGAGGGGCCCTAAAATCATAAAAAATTTGGGGTAGGTGTTGCAGTAGGAACAATAATTAAATACATTCTTTTTTTCACAAAAGAAAAAACATGTTTCTTGATATTCATTATGAATCAAAGAAAAAAAATTCAGAAAAAAATTCAGGTCCTTGAACAAAATTGTTCCTCTAAAGCTATCCAATCATAGACAAAATCCTTAAGAAATTGACATTGTAGCTCTCAGATTGTCCAACACTAAAACATACTACTCTAATAGTCTTTGGTACATTACATGAACACTAGGAGAACAAACATATTACAAAATTCAAGTTAAAACATTATGAAACTAAGATATAAAAATATCCAATAGATCATAGATCTTCATAAAAAAAGAGAGATCCCTTATTTAGTAGAGATTTATCCTTAATTTCTTCAAAATAAATAAGCCCATCAAGTGAACCAATGGAATTTTTTGATAATATATTCACTACAGAGTTCAACTACTGAAAAATATTCTTAAAAGATAACACATCGAAAGAGGACTTAAAGTAAATTTAACCTAGAACATCGGTGTTCTAGAGAAGCTACTTGGATAGAGGAAATATTGACAGCCCAATCAACAATAAATTTGGTATCTCCCAACACATGGATATATACAACAAACTTGTTAGAATCAATCTTAAGAAGGACCATAAAACCAATAGTTCAACTATGGTATTTGTTCTAGCCCCCCATCCTATCCACAAAAAAAACAATGATTACTATATCATTTTAACTACATTCCACAACTATACAAACTCACCTGTGCAAATCCAACAAAATTTCTGACTACATACTCCTCTGAAAAATGGGATTCACTTATGGATCTTGGCATCTTATACCTTACCTATTGATAGAATTTTTTAAATATCCCCAAAATCTTAGTATTAACAACTGAAGAGTTTTGTGTCTTATTTTCAAACACTGCATCATTTTTGGATTTCCAAATCCCAAAAATAACAGAGACAAGAAGTTATTTAAAATGAGGAATGTTCTTACTCTAGGGTTTAAGAATTTGATCAAAAGTAGAATATTCCCATTTTACTGAAATTTGAAGACTATATTTAACATCGCTCCAAACATTCTTTGCAAAGGTACATTGAATATATATATATACGATTAACAAACATTGCATCATTTGAGCATAATCTACAAAAGTTGGTACCAATTCTACCCCATTTCTTGATGCTATCCCAACTCATAATTATGTTTCCTAAGAAAATCTAAAGGAAACATTTCAATTTCAATTGGATATTCCACTTCTAGATGATATTATGCCAATATTTCCCCACAAAATCAATAGGAGAAAATGTAATAGCATCATAATATAATTTCGCATTGACCTACCTAGTTGATCCATTTCAAGACCAAACTAATTCATATTCATTTTTTGACAATTTGACACCAACATTATTTGAACCTACAATAAAACAATTCCATTTGAGGGAAATATCACCCACAAGTCTCAAGTCGTTTTCTAAGATCTAATAGGAAGAAGGATGCCTTGCTCAAAGATGATTTTAGGGGAGAATATTAGCCCATGGGTGAAATTAGAGGGATTTGGAAAATTAAATGGGCGAATTTTTATATTTTCTAAATTTTAAAATATTAGCCCACTGTTTATTTAAAAAAAAATATGAAAATATGAAAATAGTGTTTCAATTTACACAAGGAGAGCGTAGAAAAGAATAGTTCACCTGGATAAATTCCCCTAAAATTCTTTAATCACCCCCAATTTCTGGCCATGGAGGTAAACAATAGAAATTTTGCCCAATTTTTTGCTTGTTAATTTAAATTCTAGTGTAAATCGCCCCTAGATTTTCCTTATGGAGAACTTTCTTTTATAGAAATTCGTCCATAAATCCTGGCATCGAGGTAGAATAAGACCAATTTCATTATTATATATTGACATAATCAAGTTTCAAAGCTTAATTGGGTTTCAATTTTGGATATTCAAGAATTGGGTTTCAAATGTTTTATGGAGTTACAAGTCTCTTGCTAAGGTTATTTAGAGGTTGCCAGGATCTAGAATTTCAGCTCTTGCAATCACGTCCAAACTCCAATCTGCATGCATGTTTATACTTCAATAGATAAGTGTTATTTTGTTGGGTTTCGTTTCCTACCATTAAGGTAGGACAGGATCACCAGATCTGTCTTTATACTAAGTTGAAAATACCCAGGGTCTATGGTAAATACTAGGTGTGAATAATCCCCTGATGCTACTGCGATGCTCCATTCATTTATTCTGATGCTAACTGTGCTAACCCTTCTAGTAAATCATTGGTCTAACCTCAACCATTTTTATTCATTGATGGGATTTTCTTGTCAGTTTGAGACAATACATAGGGTTGTGAGACAATGTCGACAGAGCCGCCTGATTAAATGCTTTGTCCCTCAAGCAATTGGGATAGTAGATGTGGAAGTATTCTTGGTCCTTCCCCTTGTAGCATCTCTCAAGGTAGATCTTGTACACTTGCACTGAATGAAATATTTTATAGTACTCTAATCCTCACTTTTTACCATCTGAAGGCCAATTCCCTTAATACTATTTGCAGTTTCAGAGATGAGGTGGATAGCTTTAATTTTCGCTCTGTATTTCCAATATAAACATAGTAATATTCATCTACAACAACATTGTTCTTGGATTGAGATTAAGAACAAGGTTTATATATTTTTTGTAGGAGACGAATAAAATTCATAATGGAATCAAATCCATCCAATGTTAGAGAGCTTCACAACAAATATGAAGGAGGTTGGGTACTTTCCTGCCACAAAATATGCAATGCAAAATGTGGAGGAAGAGGAAAAAGAACTCATCATATGAAGCCACTGTGATAATCTATCCATTGCTTTTATTCATATCAACACATCCCCTGAAGAACCATAAGAGTTACAAAAAAACTTCTTATATGTGGTGACTATCACAATGCCACCAAGTTCATTTCAAAAATTGTTGGTAAAGAAATTATTGTGAGAGATATGAATCTATTTCATCATTTTAAGTATGGAGGGTGTTCTTTTGGATATTATTGGTGATATCAATCAGAGAAAACAACCTGTAGGATATAATATTATCCTATAGCAACAAGTTATTTGAGGACAAGGAATTGCTATTTAGCCCAAGAGACTGTATAGTTTTCAGGATCAATAAAGACCTGTTGTATATTGGCCCATATCATATGGACCATTGTAAAATTATGCAAGGAAACAAGATTTTGGATACATGATATGATTAGGTCATAACATCCGGATGACTTTTATTGTGGGTTGAAGTATTTGTATATTACATTTTGCTCCCAACCAATAAAGATGTTTGCATGTAAAAATGTCACCCAAAAGTTGCCTCATGCAATACTTATGCCAATGCTATATTTGGCATGGCATACGTTTCTAAATTGAAAAAGGAAGCTTGGAGAATGCTTCAATTTGAGATAACTTTTAAATTTTATACATCAGGGATGTGAACAAAAATGATAAACAATTAAGGACTAAATAATGATTAGTGATGCTTCCACCATGTTTTTATTCCCTGCTGAATATGGTTAATCAATTTGGTGAAAATGTGCAGATTTTTAATTAGTATCGACCTCAAAAAACAATTTTCTAATCTTAAAAATTTGATGTTTTAAAAAATATCTATCAAATTATAAAAATATTTGATAAAAGCATGTATCTCCTGCATAAATGCAAAGCCTTGAGCTCTAATTATAGGTCAAGGTATACTGATTATTGAAAATTGCTACTTATGGGTCTTACAGAGAGAAACTTACTGTGGCTTGGGGGTACCACAACAGACAGTATGACACCAAAAATAAATCTTTCCCAATATGCAAGAGCACTAAGCAAATCTAACACTAAGGGATATATAATCGTACCTTATTTCAAACGGTTGAAGCAGCTGCTCGTTTAGCTTTTCCAATGCAATTGCAATTATAATTTGCTCTCAACAACAACAAGCAAAGAAAGCATGATATATATAAATGTGTTAGAGATAATCTAGCATATATAATCAACCATGTATAAGCAAGTAAATACATCCATGGATTCAATATTCATATTCATATGCACATGAATTGGACAAGAAAAAATATTTCTATTGATAAATCAGAGATACAGTAGTGACAAACTCTATCATCACTTCTATGAATCAGAGTAACTGAGTCCTCCACCACTTCAATCCTCCATATATCGATAGCAATATCACAAAGAAAAGGAAATGCTAGGAAGAACACTATGTTCGCCAAGGGAAAAAGTGATGTAGACTCAAGTATAAGAAAAACTGAGGCAACAATGGACTATAGTTTCCTTACTCTTCACTTTCTCCACCATCAATGTATCCAAGAGGCTCAATATATAGTGCTCCAAAGGGGTGATGGAGGGTCGAATCCAAGCATTCTCAAGGAATATGGAAGGCCAAGAGATAAGATATTCGGACTCATATGAGAAAACTAAAAAAATATTTGTCATTTTGCACACATCTCAATGTACGTGGGTTTGAGGTCAAAAGATGCATATACATGCGAGTATTGATTTAGAAGTCATGTATAGGTATAAACAATCAATTTTGGGGATGATATTGGAACATCAAAGTATAATATAAGTCCATGGGGTCCAAAGAGTCTGCAGAGGGATAGGGAAGGCCATAAATGTGTGATCAACCAGGTGTGGTAAAATCAGCTATAATAGATGCCCCCTAATGTGTGAGGTCAGAGGGGTAACATGATGGCAGAAATACATTATAAAATCCATCCCCAAAGTGGATTAATCAAGACCCAAGTGGAAGAACCATCCACTCATCAGTAAAATACAATATTCAATCTCTGCATGTGACTGCAAATACATGTAGTAGTCCTGAATACATAAGAATACAACAGCCATAAATAGGCATTTTGTTTCTCTGTGAATAGGAGAAACCGAGTCCTCCACCTGGGCCTCCACCACTTCAATCCTCCATCTCTCGATAAAAATATCACAAAGAAAATGAAATATTGGGAATAACACTATGTGCTCCAAGTGATAAAGGGATGTAGACTCAAGTATAAGAAAAACTAAGGCAACAGTGGACTATAGTTTCCTTACTCTTCAATTTCTCGTCCTTCAATGTATCCAAGAGGCTCAATATACAGTGCTCCAAAGGGGTAATGGAGGGTCAAATCTGAGCTTTATCAAGGAATATGGAAGGCCAAGAGACAAGATATTCGAACTCATATGAGGAAAACTCCAAAAATATTTGTCATTTTGCACACATCCCGATGTACATGGGTTTGACGTCAAAATCTGTGTATACACATGAGTATTGCTTTAAAAGTCATGTATAGGTATAAACAGGCAATTTTGAGGGATGATATTGGAACATCAAAGCATAATATAAGTCCATGGGGTACAAAAGTATGCAGAGGGATAGGGAAGGCCATAAATGTGTGATCAACTAGGTGTGGTAAAATCAGCTATAACAATGGGGATGTTGTCATCAAAGAAGACGTTTTTGTTTTCTTTTCAATATGTGCAGGTTTAAAATCAAGTTGTATTATTATTTTTTTAATACTTGTTTAGGTGATAGGCTTCTCCATACATGTAGAAATTACTCTCAGTTATCGCATTCTTCTTTTCATTACTACCCACTTACTCATTGAAAGTTATTCAAGATGAGTAGGAATATCATGGTTGTTGTTTATACCTCAAATTTCCAAAATACATTAGGAGAAAGGAACACAAAGGATCATTGCATTCCTAGAACATGGCATGTATCTTGTTTCCTTTTGCATGGTAATTATGAGCCTTCAGTAGTGCTTTGCATTATTCTCTTCTTTTCAGTACTTGGTTATTTAAAGCAAATTTCTAGAATTTTAGGTTGTTTCAAATCCTACAAAATGAAAAAAAATCACTTACGTGACTAGCTCAGAAAATATATGAAATGAAATAGCTTGTGGAATTTATCAAATAATGAGATCACTAATGTAAAAAATTCACCAAGAATAGAACTCAATGCACCTGAAAATTTTATTTGGAAAACAAAAATTATGTTCGAAATTTTTAAGTTTTACATTCTTCAGGGAAAGACACTTCCAAGCTTCAAGCTACCTTCTGTGTCCTTTTGTATGGAGTCAAATTAATGGGGTTTAAGACCTGGATGATCAACGAACAAAGTAAGTGAAATCCTAGGAAGCGGTATTTCTGTAGAAATAATAGATCAATTCTATGTACAATGATGCTAAGAAGAAACATAGGAAATAGATCTTGCTACTAAGAATTCTCACAAGCATACACAGGAAAATTAGAGAGAAGAAATGAGACTGAATCACATGAATGAAGAGATGAATATTGATGTGTATCCTTCCATTGAATAATGCTGAATAATAGTGTACATAAATAGTACATCCCTCATAGGAAAATCAAGTTGTATGGAGACAACTCATAAAGCTCAAAAAGGTTGACTTACCAAAATATAGCAAACCCCCATAGGTGGCTAAAGCACTTCCGAAATCTATCAAGGACCTCACTAGTTGGAAAAAGCATGAGTGATTTGTCAAGGATATGGAAAAAACATGCTAATCCTAGAAAATGGAGGAAAATTCATGAAGGATGGGTTGGCAACAAAAGCACCAAATTTCCTAGTTTGACTTGCTTTACCTTATCCATAGAAAAGCAGAAAAAAATAGAAAAAGTAGAATAAACCAGAATTTGCTGTAAAGTACTGTATACTAATTCTAGATGGTTAAAAGGTGGTCAATATCAACCTAGAATTATAAATAAATCATTCCTAGGATATAGATGGTATGTATTGACTTTGAGGTGCAAGGTGGATGCCAACTAATTAAGCTAGTGGGTGAATAATTAATCAAATAATGATTAATTATTTTATCCTAAGTTATGAGTGGGTTTGATATTCCAATGCCCCCCTATAAGTATGAATTTATGATGGTATGAAAAAAAGTATGGATGCATATGGATGCATATAGGGCCTAGCAATAAGGCTATGGTCACCCTTTAACAATTATTATGTCCAGAAAAGTGAGGAAAGAGGCAAAACCACATGGGGAAAATACTCCCTCAAGATAGGAAAAGGCACAAAATTTGAAATATGTCTTCAACATATTATCATATTCACTTTAATGAGCTGAATGAACTGCTTCTGTATGAATGACTTGCTAAAGAAATCATGAACTCCATCATCATGCGCTAGAGTGTAGAACCTGCAAGAAGGAAGAGGAGAGACTCCTTGTATCTCATAATTTGATGAAGTAGGAGCATTATATGAATTCTTATTTCTGCTGTAAAACTATGATATGAAAACATAATATGAAATGGAAAAGATATCTGTGCATACTCCTTCCCAAAGAGTACAAAAATTAAGACAATTTATTTCACACCCAATTCCCTGAATAGCTGCAAAATTGTGATGTGGATCACATGCCAATCTTCCAATATGATGTAGCAATTTTCCATATCTGATATGAGGTTGATAATACTGTGATATATCATAAATATTATAATATGTAACAGCAAGGACAAAGGCTTCAATGGCTCCATGAGGATATAGGGCCAGACTAGGAAAACTATGAGCAACTGAGGAAAACAGATAGGTGTACAAATCTGAATGATGGATGGGCATAAGATCTGAAACATAAGTGTTTAGAATAGATACAAACATGTTTAATATCATTCCAACTATGACTAAGGATATTGATAACCAGCCACTGAAAGATAGGAAAGACTTCAAACCATGTAAGATAAATATCACTGCATAAGAGACCAATGTGGAATCAAGTAGTGAACTTGGGATTTTTATGGTCTTAGGATTATTCAGAGGTATGGTAGATGGTATTATATGTGTATCAACTTTAAAATATGTTTCTAAATCAGAATCCAAAGGATCACATATAAGAATATCAATAGACTCATGGGAATACATTGGTAATGAATCCTCTGTATGAAATGTGGAAATACTGAGATGTTCACAATCTTCAAGGAGGTTCTGAGTATTGATGCCAAGAACAAAGGAGGAGATTCTGAAGCACATGATTTCAAGTAAGGTAAGTGGTATGACACAAATAAGGCTTGATTTGGGTAAGAAAACATCCTGGAAATCACTAGGTTGCCCACCATCAATGAGAAAGGTATGCACAAAGTATGAAGGATCTAGCACATAGATATCAGAATCTAAGATAGGAGATTTTGAGAACAATGAATGGGTGATAGGATCATAATCAATATCCATATCATCTCCATATTCTACTTCTTTTTCATAAATAGTATCACAAGAAGAAAAATCACCTTCAAGAGACACATAAAAACATGGCTATTCAATATTTTCTTCTTCATTGAAGGAGGAAGCATTCGAATAAAGGAGGGTAGCAAAAACATAAACTGTATGAGAAAATTATTCATCATGATCAACTTCATCAGAGGATTTAGAGGAAAATAAATCTTTAGAGAGAGAACAAGAGGATATGTTGTGTTCGCTCCATGCTTCATCTTCTATTTCCTGCAAACCAAAAGCTTTGTCCAATTTCTTCCAAAGCTCAAATGGATACTCAGTATAATCTATGAGATGATGTATATTTGGAGACATTCCTAAACACATTATTCCATAATCTCTATCACAATTATTAATCCAATCAATATTCTCTTCATAAGACTCCGGTTCGCTCAATGCACCAATGTAGAAATCAAAGAGACTTTGCTTCTTCAAGTATGTGCTCATGTTGGGATTCCAATCAGCATAGTTGAAAGGAGATAGTAGAGGAAATTTTGAATCCATATAGAAGTTGTTGATATGCTCTAGTATACACTCTCTACAACCAACAAAACAAACTAGGAGAAAATCTTGTAAGCTAGACAAGCTCTTCTTCAGAGAGGGATAGGATACTGGAAGCGCTCCTCAACTCTGTAGAACTTGATCAACCTTGCTAGGAGATGGAAAGGTTATGCTCCCTGTAGGTATGATACCATGTAGAAATAATAGGTCATTTTTATGTGCAATGATGCTAAGAAGAAGCACAGGAAATAGATCTTGCTACTAAGAATGATCACAAGCATACATAGGAAAAATAGAGAGAAGAATACAGACTAAATAACATGAATGAAGAGATGAATGTTGGTGTGTATCCTTGCACTGAATAATGATGAATAATAGTGTACATAAATAGTGTATCCCTCATAGGAAAATTGAGTTGTATGGAGACAACTCATAAATCTCAAAAAGGATGACTTACCAAAATATAGCAAACCCCCATAGGTGGCCAAAGAACTTCCCAAATTATCAAGGACCTCACAAGTTGGAAAAAGCATGAGTAAGTTGTAAAGGAGATGGAAATACATTCTAATCCTAGAAAATGGAGGAAAAGTCATGAAGGATGGGTTGTTGTTGATGTATTTGTAACTTTGGAATGTATTCATTCCTATATATTATGTATTCATCAAGTGAACGAAAGAATATAAATAGAGAGTGAGCCTCTCTATTTATCACATTCACATTCACTCATTGGGGGTCATGACTGAGAGGAGAAGTTGTTGGGACAAGAGAGAGACTACTACTGTTAGGAGATCCTCTTTATGTTTTTGGGTTTAAATTTTGGTGCTGATTATATCTCTAAGGAACTTGCTGGGTTTTCTCCCTTATGGTTTCCTTGAGGAAAATTATTTGTCTCTTTTCTCTTGTGTTTTATTGTCGTACATGTTATTCTCTCAGTTAAAGATCCTAAGATCATAATGCTAGCTTGAGTGATAAAAATCTAACATGGTATCAGAGCTAACCTAAGAAGAAGACATTGTGCAGCTACAAAAGCTAGGGATTATTACTTTTTGGGTATCTCTCCACAATCCATCAGCAAAAGTATGCTAGGCTGACTCTTCATTGAAGGGCGCATCTTTCAGTCGAAGCGGAATTCGATTCCAAGCATTTTCAGTTTTGGTGAGGGAAATTAGGGATTCTTACAGAAGAGGATTTTTTGAGTGATGCTAGTATAGGATTTTTATCCTCATAAAAATATAACTTTAGAGACTTGGATCAATATTTTTGGTTGGGTGAAACTCCGGGAAAGTCAAACCCTAGTTTGACCCTAAGATGGAAAAACCCTAAAATACTAAAACTGATACGTTTTGGTACATTTTCTATATATCAGTATCGGTGATGGATCGGGAGCTGAAACTTGGAGAGGATGAATAAAAAATCCTTATTTACACTTTTAAAAAATTCATCCTAAAATTCATTATATTCAGGGAGATATGATCCCTCCAATTTTGGGTTCCAACATCTTCCAAAATTCATCCCTAAACAACACACATGGGGAGAATTGCTATAGGTTGGGATACAAAGATCCAAATGAAATTTATAAAGATTTCCCAAAAAGGGCACAAACTTTAATTTCTTTGGTATTAGTTTCATACTCAAAAGATGAACCAGTGACACATGGCAGTCCGTACAACTTCGCTATGCGGAACAGTCCTGAAACCGGTCACCTTGGGAAAATGATCATAAGTACCAATTGGTGAAACAAATTCTAATGAAACCTATGGTGATGGAACAAGGACATGTGAGGATAACTTAGTGTGGAGTTTTATACACATAGGAAGAGGAATTTAGGAGATGCAGTAGAAATAGTAATAGGCATTTCTGTAGAAGAAATTGGAAAACTAGGGCTTCCTGTTCTAGCAGCTTCCCTCAACTGTTTTCAGAAAAGGAGTACATTGGAGAGAAAAAATTGAAGAGATATATATTTATATCCAATCATATATAAAATATTCCAAGTTTTGAAAATTAGGTTTTCTCTGACAAACCCTAGATCAACCAACTACAAAACCAGGACTGACACCTCAAATCGATAAGATCTAATATTTTTCTATTAGCATTTGAGGTTCTCATTTCAAAGTGATCTATCACATCAGCTTGATGATAAGTTTGGTGAAGTTGAATACTTCCAAGAATGCAAGTATTTGATCTCTCTGAATAAAATGAATTGGACACCTACATGAGTAGAGAGGTTCCAGTTCCAGAGGGAGATGAGGCTAAAAGCCTTACACCAGAAGAACTTGGTCAAGGCCAAGAAGATCATTGTTGATTCAATCACGGATCACATTGTACCACAAGTGTCTTCCCTAAAGACATCTAATATGTTTGATTCCTTGACCAAGATATTTGAAGGGAAGAACATAAATTGAAATATGACCTTAAGAAACCAATTGAATAATGTGAAGATCCAGAATGCAGATACCATACAATCATACTTTACAAGGGTCTCTCAAATCAAAGAACAACGTTAAGCAGTAAAATAAGAAGTGAAGAATGCATAAGTGGTGATAGACACCTTGAATGGCCTCCTAGGATCATGGGAGTCATTCATTCAAGGAATGTGTGCCAGAAGGAAGTGATTACTTTTGGAAGAGCACACACAAGAAGAAGCTCAACTAAATAATTAGAGAAGAGAAGATGGGAGCAACTGAAGGTCAAGCTCTCACCATCCAAAGAAGATCCCTCAAGCGATGAAGAATATGAAGAACTCAAATTTTGAAGAACCTCTTATCCACCTTAGAATGTGGATAAGAAACGATGCTATTATGAATGTAGAAGATGATGAAGCTGAAGGCTCAAGAAGGAGTCTACCCATGAAACAAATAAAGATAAGTATTCAATTTTCATTTCATGATATTGTTTTGTTATGCATTTGTTTATATTCAGTTAATCTATTATGCATGATAGAATGTTTGCCTTAATG